>JSUI01006471.1:0-82020 GCA_000833645.1 Huntiella omanensis
CTTGCTTCCGTGCCGAGGGTGACTTCCCCGGCTTGGGTATGGGCACCACGCGTGATAACTTCCACGGCGCAGGCCAATGAGTCAAACGAAGCGAAGCGTTCGCAATTTTCGCCAGACATGCGTACACACGAGTGCCCGCATCTCGGATAAAACCAGATGGTATACCGTCTATACCCGGAGTCTTCCATGGACCCGTATCTCTTAGCGCCAATTCAATGTCTTCCGCTGATATGGAGCGATCAATGTCCCATACAGGCCCGAGTGATGAGGCCTACTGGGAAGAAGCGGCTGCATAGCGCTCCGGCTATGTCTTCGCGGTCTGAGGAGAGGCCGGTTGGTGTTTCGAGTTCGTCGATCCGTCGAGGTGCATGCGCCGTACGTTGCCCATGGCCCTTGACAAAGTTCCACAGCTGATCCGTATCTGTCATAACCGCCTGCATGCGTTTGTCCGCCAGCTCGGTGCAAGCTTGTGCACGCGCAGTCTGGTACTCACGCAGCGCTGATCTTAGCGCCGCAGCATCTGTAAGACGGCCCTGCCACGATAGAGACTCCAAAGTCTTCCACCGTTTGTAGAGCACGCGAAGCTCAGCTGTCCACCATGGTCTGGGCTTAGACCGAACCCGTCGTTCGGGAGCTAGGTGGTCAGCTGCTTTCTGCAGTTGTTCAGCAAATCTGATAGTTGCGCTCTCCAATTCGCCTGGTGTACGAATACGTTCTGTCTACGTATGTAGGCTGGCATATAGAGCGGGGTAAATGCCAACCATCAATGGGGATTTGTTCGCTTAAACCCAGACCTAGATGCATACCTAATAAGCTATTTCTCTTGAGTACCCTGACATCATGTTAACAAGGAGTGTAGTGTTTGTAACTCAATTTCTCATGTTACAAAGATTACACATACTATGTATGTACTCTATGTACATAAGAACTTGTTAAATCGTGGTTCTACATATATAAAGTCACACCAGATGTTGACTGATGAACACCGCCCTACAGAGACTGCAGGGACATGGATCGTAGGTCCTCGACCTCGATGTTCTATAACCCTAGTCAGCCCTAGTTTAATGCTCCACTATTTTCACTAGCCCCGCATATCCTTAGCTTCCGCTATCAGCACGAGTCCGGCGCGCCATATGGCTGACAGGTGATTGGCGTAGGAAGGAAGAACAATTGAAAAAAAAAAAATGCTACGCTGATAACGATAAGAATCCTCATCGGCGCATCAGGTGTGGATGGACGAACCTATAAAGTCATAGTCGGGCGCACCTTTCCACTTCTACTAGTATTAACCATTGAAACTTCATCACTTTGTATCGGTTTTCCCGATTAATCATTTTGCTTCATTGCACATTGCGCTTGGCGTCTATGTGCTTATTTGTGACTTAAATTCTACATCAAGCGACTTCCAAGTCTTTGCGCTTGTTGATCTTGTTCTACGGGACAAAAAGACTCAATAATATACACTTTGTAAGTCAAAACGACAATTCATTGAGTCCTCTCATGTTATAAGATTTCCCGAATCCACCGAATCGTCGGTCTCTACCTCCTACCACTGTCCAGATATCACCAAAGAATGCGCAACTAACATTTGTTAATCCAGACTACATGAACTCAGGCTGCTCTTCATACTTGACTTGCACCTATTCATCAGAACATACCCCGCTAATCACTCCCATTACCAAAATGGCACTTATCGAAGACCCTCCTGCTGATAAGGCGATCACTGACGTTACTGTCACGTCGCCTTCCAATGCGCCTGAGGGAACCTCTGAAAA
The DNA here is from genome assembly GCA_000833645.1 of Huntiella omanensis. Taxonomy (NCBI): domain Eukaryota; kingdom Fungi; phylum Ascomycota; class Sordariomycetes; order Microascales; family Ceratocystidaceae; genus Huntiella; species Huntiella omanensis. The sequence goes on from JSUI01006471.1 coordinate 1,776, forward strand.
TGCTCTCTTGAGCCATGGATTCTCAGCAATCAAAGCACAGGAAGTGGCGTGGTATTCCTACCTTACAACTGTGGACTTTTGGATCGTCGTCGTCATGGGCCAAGTTCTTTCGCTTTGCATCACGGCTACCAACACATTCAGCACATTCTTGTCGAACCACAATACCAGTGTTCCTTCGCTACAGAGTATTTTCGTGTATGCGATTCTCTGCGTGATCTACACAAGTGTGTATCTCTTCAAGTGGGGTTGGCGGTCGTGGATCACAATTCTTGTCAAGGATGGATGGAAGTACTTTATCATGGCTTTCCTCGATGTCCAGGGTAACTACTTTACGGTTCTTGCATACCGTTACACCAATCTGTTGTCAGCGCAGCTTCTCAACTTCTGGAGTATCGTATGTGTTGTGATTATCTCTTTCTTCCTTCTTCGCGTGCGTTACAAGCTCTTCCAGATTCTTGGTATTCTTATTGCCTGTGGTGGTATGGGTATTCTGTTGGCTTCTGATCACATCACCGGTTCCAACGGCGGTCCTGGAGTGGACATGCTCAAGGGTGATCTTTTCGGTCTGCTTGGTGCTACTCTTTACGGCACCTCCAATGTCTTTGAGGAGTGGCTGGTTTCTAAGCGGCCGATGCCCGAAGTTCTATCTTTCATGGGATCCTTTGGAGTTATCATTATGGGTGTTCAGGCCGCTATCTTTGACCGCAGCTCGATTGAGAATGCCGAATGGGGTTCTCAAGTCTATGGCTACATCGCTGGATACACAGCTGCCATGGTTGTTTTCTACTCCATTGCACCATTCATGTTCCGCATGGGTTCTTCTGCTTTCTTTGACATCTCCCTACTTACAGCCAACTTCTGGGGTGTCATTGTTGGCATCAAAGTGTTCCACTATAGTATCCACTTCATGTACCCTATTGCCTTTGTTTGCATCATCATTGGTTTGATTGTGTACTTCCTCAGTGGAAGCATTCTTGGTGACTCTAAGAAGCCATGGTTGGGTGATAACCAGGAAGACGGTGTTGCCGGCTTTGGAACAGCTAAGCTCAAGGCTCTTAACGCTGCTAAAGCGGCCCAGCTAGTTGCTGAAGAGAGGGATCGGGCTCAAACCGCGGCCGTGAATGCAGCTGTTTAAAAAAAAACGAGACAATGATGGATGCCAACAGGTTGGGGGGAAGAAAGTCATGTATAGGTTGACACATACTGAATTAATACATGGGATCCAGTCATGATCTAAAAGTTTTGCTGTTAACTCTATCCTTTTTTCATGATTTTCTACAGCTACTTGCCGTGTTTCTCTTATCAAATGTCGTGGGTTATTCCAAAAAAAAATACAGGTGTGTATGTATGAACCACCAGCAAAAAAGAGGGGTTGTATGCTCTCACCAACCGAAATCGAATCGGTGACCTTTCGATGGCAACTTGCAATTACAGTCGAACGTGATAACCAACTACACCATGGTGAGTACGACAGTGGTTAACCACTGCGCATGGTTTGTTGGAAAAAAGTTTGTTATTGGGGGTTTTGTTCTTTTTTTTGAAGAAAAAAGGTTAGTAAGCGCAAAGATAACCTAGAACACCAACAAATCAACTAACAAAGGTCGGGTCTAGAGTATGACATCATTGGGGACTTCAAATTGCCTAGAGAATCGACGTGCTTATAGATTATGCTGAGTAGAGGCTCGATGAAACAACATCGAATCATCTAACAGCTTAAATTTTGTGCATGTGAAATAATACAACAATAGTTGACTTCATGTTGATTATACGTTCTAGTGGGGTCCAGGAGTGTATTACCAAAGACAAGTTTCACCTATGTATGTATGTACATGAATACGTCCACTTAAATTCACTCACCGAGATGTCTATCTACTTTATGTTCACACAAACTCTCTTTGGTAAGGTTGTTCCAAATTAAGCTCTCCGAATCAGCCAGTGATCCTGAATACATGCGGCTGTGTTCCTGACAGAAGCAGAAACGGATTGCCCTCTCACCTACCAGTATATCAATGTATGTAAGCACATATGTACATATGTCTATTGAAACGTGGAACGCGTGAAACAAACTACTATCTCATCGGTGATTGTTTAATGTGCATATGTGCAATACCACAGGTGTATTCAACAAATTTCTAGGAGATCAGTACTACGTGAAAAGTCCCATGCTAGGCTTGATTTACAATGGATAGAATCTATACATCACTTAGAATCAATACTACATAAGCACTCGTCACTCCATCACGCCCAAAATAGTTCATATTATTGATACGAATGCTACCTGTTGACCCGTAAATTCTACGGCGGTTCGATCCTAAACCAAAACAACCATATCCTACTCCACAAAATGTGTCTATGTAAACTTACCTGTATCCAAGCAAACGACGTCATAGTCTTCTGGGGGTACCATAGCATAGCCTATCCCTCCCATTTTGATTTATGGCGGCAACGGTTTGACCACCGCGGGGTTCTAGATTTCCCTTTGCCACTCACCTGAGTGTCCATGCGTCAGGAAGGTGTGTATCTANCGTCCGAGCCTTTTTAAAGCCGATCATTGTATGTATGTATGTATGTACAATGTATATACATATGTACGCACAACGTACAATGTATACAACATGTAGATAATAAAGAAACAGTGAAGCATGAGATATCTGAATTGAATCAGGAACCCCGTGGGTTATGTTTGCTGTGTATGCATGCATGTAAGTCTGCGTAACAGTAGAATCTCAAGAACTCCTCCGGGTTAACGAACCAAAACGACCCCGAGGACAAAAGCCATTATGGGCAACGNCGTCCGAGCCTTTTTAAAGCCGATCATTGTATGTACATATGTATATACATATGTACACACATTGTACAATGTATACAACATGTTGATAATAAAGAAAGAGTGAAGCATGAGATATCTGAATTGAATCAGGAACCCCGTGGGTTATGTTTGCTCTGTATGTATGCATGTAAGATTGCGTAACAGTAGAATCTCAAGAACTCCTCCGGGTTAACGAACCAAAACGACCCCGAGGACAAAAGCCATTATGGGCAACGGTGGAAAAATGTCACCATGAGACTCAAGAAATCCAGTAAGCTCATATTTGACTATCTTTATAGATGTATACTTGGACGTGTACATACGCACGTTATCTGAAATATATTCTTCCGCATGCACCTTCCCACTACAGACTACAGTCAGCTATGCGTTTATAAACAGTGATCGGAATCACGGAACATGTGGGCTCATGAACACANGAATCTCAAGAACTCCTCCGGGTTAACGAACCAAAACGACCCCGAGGACAAAAGCCATCATGGGCAACGGTGGAAAAATGTCACCGTGAGACTCAAGAAATCCAGTAAGCTCATATTTGACCATCTTTATAGATGTGTACTTGGACGTGTACATACGCACGTTATCTGAAATATATTCTTCCGCATGCACCTTCCCACTACAGACTACAGTCAGCTATGCGTTTATAAACAGTGATCGGAATCACGGAACATGTGGGCTCATGAACACATCTTGATCTTTTGCCTCTATTATCAACCGCTCCATCATTCAAGTATATATTTACATATATACAAAAACAGACATCTGGTTCTTGTTACAACTAACAATCATTCTTTAACACCAGTAGTCGCAAATATTCCTAATGCCATTGTTCCTTCACATCATCCATTCGCAATCAATCTGAAATATAACCCTTATATCTCGTATCAACCCTATTGTGCCGTTTTCCCCTCGATCGGATTCTCCACATTTCTGTTGCCTCGGGAAGCGCTCCACCACAGAAGTTGCAAACTGCCCCCGATCCTGGTCTTGATAGTGTGGCGCCAGAAACTAGAGTGAAGAGTGAAGGGCCTGACACCCCCCCTGAGTCCCTACCTGTAGTAAACTCCTAGGTCTGGATTTGTAGCACGAGCACTAAGCTCGCCCACCAAGCCGAACTCGATCAACTTATTCTGACTGTTTCTTTTGCCCTGAGCAACGCCACTAATCCCTCACACTTCGTCGACACTTTTGCCCATTTGCAGCCATATATATCCGCCGATTGCACACAATTTCGTTCTCGACTCTTGCGACGTCTTGTGGCTGGCTCTCCGAATCGACCGATTGTGATTGATTCATACTTCACTCGCTCCGCGTATACACAGCAGACCGTAAGTTGTTCGCCCGTCCCCGCAAGCCTCTTTCGTAGGCTTCAATTCACCACAATCAGCCGCCGATGCTTTAGAAGATGGATCCGGGACCCAGTCGTCCATCTTACGTTGCCCGACTCGACATACTCCGCAACATACTCGCCCTTCATTCCGACGACCGACTTCACTGCCAACCAGGCGCCACCGATTCTTCCACACCATTTCCCGTGTACGGCCGAATATAATGTTGTCTTGACAACACTTTTCCGCTGTGTACCTGGCTAGCGAGCCGCATGATAGATTTCTTGAATCTCCCATTCGGCTGGCGTAACTTCGCTCGAAATCCGCCTTGGGGATTGTGCCTTTTTTTCCTTACACTAGTGTGTATGATATTATATTGTGCGACTTTTCTTGGGTTTCTGGGCCTAGAAGTTCATTGTAGCAGTCTGAGTCGGGTCATTCTGCTACAAACCGCACCGCACAGTCTCTCCCACCATCATCAGCCGCTACTGCCGCCGCATCTAGTCGTGCTCAGGCGAGTATTACTGGGATCAATCAGTGCCACAGACTCAGACCAGTCCTACCCAAACGGCATTATCATTTCGTCTCTTTTTGCCCATTCACTCTTGGCCTAGGCAATCTTCTGAAAACTCCCACAGTGGCCTTGGGCTCCATTTTTGCTATTGAACATTGGCCGCACAATCAATCACGCTATAAACAGTAACTGACAATTCCCCTCACAGAAGTGTTGTTTGCCTCAACTTGGAATACCCCCTTTTCCTCCTAGTTGCATTTCAATCATACGCCCCCTTTTTTTATCCTCGAGGAACATCACCATTTACACTTCGTTACCTCTCCTTCCGCGCAAAATGTCCATGTCCTACTACGACAACAACGGCTCCGCACAGTGGGCTACCGGACCAACTGTCCAGGGCCCCCCCGGTGCCGTCCCCAATGTCACCAACTCCAGCGTTCCCAACTCGTGGGATGCTCAAGGTTCGCAATCCCGTGCCGCTAGCAGATGGAAGACCGGTTCTGAGCCCGCTGATATGTCCATGAACAAGTCTGCCGGCGCGAGCGGCCCGGTTGCTTCGGACGAGTTTGCTTTTTCCTACCAGTTTGATGGTAAGATTACACTACTCCAGCATATCGTCATAGTTACTCCTGCTAACATCGTATCTAGAGGTTGACCGTGCCCTTGAGAATCTGGCCAAGAGTGGCAAGATGTTCGCTATGGGCCCCCGCCGCGACTTCCCCCCCATGAACCCGAACGCTGGATTTGGTCCTGGAAACCTCAGAGCCCGTCCTGGTAGGTAATGCCTCCCCTTTTCCCTCCAGACTCAAAGAGTCTGGAATTCATTGTTGCAGTCTTATCTGGATTTCCAGTTCCACCAATGCTGTGTCTCTTTCTTGTTCTCATCATTTCTTTGCCAGATTAATGTATTAACCTTGATGTCCAGAAATTGGCCGAATGTCGGCGATGCCCGCCGCCCGGCCGCTCTCCATTAGCGATTTCCCGGGATCTTCCGGTCCCTCGGCTACCCCTGTACCAGCTTCGTTTCCCCTTCAGCGCCACTCCTCTACCCGTGGCGCCTCTGAAGTTGACCATCTGAGCAGGCGCATGGCAGCCCAACGTGAGCGTCAGCTTCGCAACATGCACACTGAACAACAGTTCCACCGCAGTAAGTTTTTTATTTACCTTTTTATTCCTGACACAAAAAATTGTTAACGCTCAGCCATGTATAGACATCTTGACATCTACCGACAACTCCTTTAGCAACAAGCCTCGCTCCGAGGAAGAGGCTCGTGAACTCATTGCCCGTCAACGGTCCGCTCTCTATGGCGAAGGCGCCTTTGCTGACAAGGCTGGGTATGTCGACGAAACCGGCACCGTTCGTGTTGGCGCTCCTGCTCTTTCTGCCTCTAGTAGTCTGCGCGGAGCCTCTCCCATGACATCTCTTGGTATTGGTAGCATTCCAGCTGGTGCTCCTCTTGACTCTCACTCGGCCACCAAGCCCATTGGTCCCGATCCTACATTCACTTCGGTGGTCACTCCCACATCTTCAGAGCCTATCGCTGCGTCCAACAGCCCTCTTGCTAGCATTGGTAAAAGTGTTTTTGACTCTACCGGTCAGCATTCCAGCCGCACGTCGTCGCACTCTGGTGGCTCTCCACCTCGTGATCGCGAGAATAACAATTTTAGATCTTCGACTTCCGGTGCCTCTGTTGTTCCTATTGGTACACGCCCTTCGGCTACGCCTGTGGGTTCAACTCCAACTAAGTCAATCAACGCTACTGGAGCGGCCGCGTCCCCTGGCAGCTGGAGTCGCAACAACTCAGTTTGGGGGCAATCTTCGTCGCTCAACACTCAAGCTAGTGTCTGGGGTTAGGATGCCACTTTTGGGGGATCACTTGAACAAGTGATTTATTCATGATATGGCTTATAGCATATGGCGCTTTTTTCTGGGACAGGGTCCGGTGACTTTGGAGTTTTGTTTTTTTGTCGGTTTATCTTCTCTCAGGGTTTGGTATTGTTGGTGGTGAGTGTCTTTGTTTTCCGGTCTGTTATCTTGGGGGCGTATAGTGCGTTTTTGGATTTGCTGCTGGGGTTACTGCTTGTTCTTTGGTTCTTGGATGACGAAGCAATGGTGTAAACTTGAGTTTCTCAATTCGGGTTTTCTCATTGTTGGGCATTTGTCGATATGGGCGTCATGGGTGGATTTGGACGGGTCGTATGTGTTGGTGGAGTTGGGTTCGGATTTTCTTTTTCTTTCCTATTTCTTTCTTTTTTTCACGTTTGGGAACCGGATATATCGGCTCAAAGGCTTTTAGCAATGGGTCATGGTGTTGGTTGTGATTTTGGGTTTAGTCGTTTCTGTTTTGTTATCTAACTCTTTTTATTTGGTTCTTGGGGGGTATCTGTGGGTTTGGTTTCGTCATATTGGTGTTATATCTTTGGAGCTCGTTTGTGGTTGTCGCTGATGTGTTGTTTGTTTTGTTTGTGTGGCGCTGGTGGTTAGCTTGGGTTAAACTTTGGACATGCCTAGTATTCCTGTCATGCAATATGCGTTCAAAGTGGCGATAGGTATGGAACATATATTTGTTTGCCTCTTTAATATTGAATGGTCTCTTGGTTTTGTTCATTATCTACATCCCTACTGTTGTTGGTAGTGGCGCTTATTTGATGTTATGTGTATACATGAATCACCAGTTTATCTACAGGCCAAGTGCTGTACAACCACCATACAAATCCATGAGGTCGTCGGCCGACTTTGCTTGTCTACCCCAGAGAATAATACCTCTCCCGTTGACTGCCCAAGCTCCGGCCGTCTGCCACTTATTTCCCATTGTGCTAGCCGGGCCCTCAACAGTCACAGTGTCTACATCTTCATCCACTTGTGTGTTGCGCCTTGCCATGCCTGTGGCAGCTCTCTTCGTACGCCCACCTCGAGCCTCACGCTCCTGCTCCATTTTCTCACGCTCCTTCATCTGTTGCTTTTCCATTTCTTCTCTGTCAACCAAACTCATGCCTTTTCCGCCCATGCCACTACGTGTAATCTTTCCGACGACTCGATCACCAAGCCAGCCGTCTTGTCGCCAACCCTCAGCTTGAGTGGCGGGGTTAAACATGTACCAGACAGATGCAAGACCAAGACCCCAAGCTGAGTATATGGCACGTTCTTCGTCAACGATTATCTCAATGCGACCAGCACCGCCCAGAAGGCTAATCCACTGTTTTGTGGCCAGTGGTGAGCCGTGAGAAATAGCAATACAATGTAAGTCATTAGGCGAGCTACGTGCTGCAATATCGCGGAGATGCAAAAAGGCCTTTTGAGCAACTGTCATGGTTCATATCAACATCAGAATATACTGTACTTGGTTTACGTGTATTACCAAGTAACTGGGGTTTAACTTACAAGCGCATCCTATACACCGAAGAAATACGATCAAGACATTCCGTCCGTCGCCCAGTGACAGCTTCCCATCTCGGTCCCGGGGTGCCAACGTACCAAGCTCGGGGAGTTCGGCCAACGGCACTGGCGGGGGCGCGGGTGTTAGCCATGGCTGAACTGTCAAAGGGAGAGATCGCACTGAAAGCCATGAAGACCATGTTTGTTCTGGTTCTGGCGCCTTCTTAGATGATGATTTTGTGGGCTGTGAATCAAATGAGGGGACAGACGTGGGAATGCCAGCACGTTTGAGGGCTATCTTGGTAGCGAATGAGGATAACATTGTAGTTGAAGATTTAGGTATTTATGATATCACAAGTTTGAAGAAGACTACAACACGAATCTTTCGTAGTAATACTCTACATTGTTCAGACTAAGGCGCGATGCGAAACATGTAAATTCATACCCAAGTCACGGTGACCCCCTGGTTGAAACATGACGCCAAGCTAGCTTCAGATCCAGGTCAACAACAGTTTGCCCGTGTGAAGATCACGAGGTCAGAGCCAAATTTAACGGCCAAACATCACATCATGCCATCCGTAGGGTTAGAAGCTGCATTCTACACGTGGAATCAAAACACGGGTTACTCAGCTCAAAGTGTAACAAGTATACCACCATCAACGCCCGAAGCTTTCAATATACTGAATTTCTTGTCTCCAAAGTGCATACTGTACCGTGTTGTTTCTAGTTGTGGCTTACTCTGAGAAATCCATGGATAACGCCAGGTTGTATGATGATGGGGGCAACTTGAATAGTAATCACCTTGTATCCGACAGTCCAGTAGAATGATATACACACACATGTATGCAAACCAGCGGAAGGCCTCGATCAATAGAGTCTAGACCCAGTATTGAAAACAGTCGGTAACGCCAACCTGATGGGTTCACTGCAAGGTGCAAGCACTCTCTGCTTGTACAACAACGGGAAGAGACTTACGTTATAGGATGACTTTTTTCTCTTCGGCGAATAGCGTTTAGGTATACAGAAGGCGAAAATGGCTTCATTAGTTGGGTGATTTACTCCGGAGTGAGGCTTCATTAGTGATACAAAACGAGATTTACTTCCGAGATATCGAGGGATCAATACACGAACTTGTATAAGGGTTTCAGGGGCATAACGCTGGCGGACTGGCTGACCACAGGCCTGGATATATTTGCCAGATATTTCAGGTAGCTCAAATCGTGACCTATAATAAACGGCTATATGCTCTAGATTGTTGCAAAAAATTGGTGGAAGTCTCAGCTTAAAAACTTCCGTTCGGGCCATGACGTCGGATGCATCACCATGGCTCACAAACTAACCCTAGTGAAATTCACAGATTTATCATGCTTGCCTGGGAACCATATCAATCAATCAAAGACCTTGAAACAAAAAGAAGTAGGCATGACATGCCTAGGCAACACGTGAATATTTACCTTAGGAAGTTGCTTCAGTTTAAATGAGTATTAGGTCTTCAGCAAAATCCATACAGTACAGTGGCGGGTTAATGACTACGGTGTACCAAGTATAATACCGAGTCACCCCCGGGAAAATAAACCTGCTGTTGTCTGTCAAAATTACCGCTTCCGGATATATCGGCAGCCATGGCCATGATCCTGACCTTGCTCAGATGGCTCCTTCCCGGGACATGACATGACACATGCGAAGAGGAAACTACTCTTATTAGCCAAAATACAAGAACCGCAACGCCAGTTTGTTGTTGTAGCCAAACATATAGCCACCTAGCGTATCAACTTTCTATCAAATCTCTCACAAACTTGTATTCAGACCATCGTGACGTCGGGATTCTGTTGTTTTTGTCATTTCACTCTTTTCATCAAATACATTGCTTGTCAAGTTCTTGTAAACTTCGGGGAGCATTGCATTTCCACTATCGTGTCACGCAGCCTTACCTTTTGTATGTCGCTGTAGAAATTGTTGTGTCTGTTCCTTAGCATTCTACATTTTTCTTTGTTTGTTCGGTTCTACTCCTTTGTCGTTTTCCTGCTATCGCTATTTACAAGTTGATCCTATTCTCATTTAGCTGTGTCTCCTGTGGTCAAGTAACTATCAAGACCTCTTTGTTTCTTTGAACACATGAGCACTCACCGAACATTATTCGCATTGTGCTACGCCCTCCGCCTACGTTTAAGTCGTCGCATGTTTCGACTGATACGCCCGTCTCCGGCCCCTCTGTATTTTAATTAGACACACCACACTCGTTGCATACCGCTCATTCGTTTCTGCACCTTGTTTCTTTTGCCTTGATTTCTACGACAATCATAGCTTAAACTCCGGTAAGTTGGCCATGTTGAGATGAACTCGCCTTGTGTTAATCCCCTGCTGACCTTTATGCCTTTAGCTATACCGTATTGGCCTCGGGCGTGGCAGTATCTAGGGAATTCCACGAACGTCCGGAACAGTTACGCTGCCATCAGACCTTTTTGCGATTCTTATATATATGCAGACATACCGGCAACCATCGCTTGAGAATCAAAAAATCAAACGCCACCTCCTACACTAATTGTTTCCAGTTGCCAACAACTACATCGCATTTCTTCTGTAAGTTGATTGTTCCCTCCTTCACAAATCCAGCGGCCAGTGCTTCATGGAGAATGTATGTACCACAGCGTAGCAATTGACAAGAAATTCGGGATTCGCGGTTGGTGCTACATCTTGGCCCCTGGTTGTTGGCACCATGGCGTCGCCTTGTATGTGTGTAAATACAACACATAAATACACAGGTAGAGAGGCATTAGTATGCTTATTCTCAGCACTAAATCACTATACTATATATGAAGAGTATTTTCCCATATCAATGTTGGCCAGTTAATTGACATATAACTGCAAACAGTTCCGGAATTCACGTCTAAACAAGATCAACCAAGGTTGGCTTATATCAAGTTCCGACTTGAATTGGCCTTTTTGGAATCCGTTGCGGTACTGTAAGTACACATACATACATACTGGTGGTCCTTCGTTGCAATACCGCCTTTTAGGTCAGCTTCCGTACAAGCACAGGCACCGTATGGACTGAGGTTGCACTGGACAACCACGGGGTATTGCGGTGGGTTCTCATGGACTTTGCCGCTGGTATTTAGCTTGACTTCTGATCTTCCGAATTCTAACATACGTCCTTCCATTAGAGTACTACGGCCGGGCGTCATATGCGCACTCGGAGTAACCAGTAAGTTAAATTATCGTGGGTCGAACCACACTTGCTTTACTTTCATGTCGCTTGTGCTTCCACTGGTACAAGGCAAAGTTGTCATCCCATATATCATTCTCGGTTGCTCCAAAGAAATGCAGGCCACAGACGTGGCTTGTCGTGCATACTCTTTTGTGTGTGTGTGCAGGAACAAGCAGCAAGTGGGTTTAGAAAAAGAGGGGCGCTTTTTCTACATAAGGAAATTGTACCGTCACGTCGGATTAGAGGGGGAGCCAGCCGGGACACAGAGGACAGAGTGATCTGAGTAGAGCTCCGCGGTGACCGGTTGTTACATGCCTTTATTCCCAAGGGGTCGATAATCTACTCCCCGACCCCTCGTGTATGGCTGGCATGTCTGCCACGGCCCCTTGTTGTCGGGGGTTACTGCCATTTAGTAATTGTGAAGCCTTGTTACCTTTGCCGGACAAGACCTCACGTCGAAGTCGACTGTTGAATACGAGGAACGGTTTTGACATACTCTGTGTTGGTTTGACACTTTGGTCGGGTTACTGTGTGTCTGTGTATATGCACGCATGTACAAATGTATATTGTACATACATATGTGTGGTGTCCATAGAGGAGAAGCTTCGGCTTTGGATTTGCCCCGCATATATGCACACACATGTGCATTCAAAAATGAATACGTGTGTTCAATATCCGTACGGACGAATACACACGACAGAGCATATTGTAAGCAAAGATGCAGAAGTAGAGGGCCGTGTTCTACAAGTGTTGGACCAAAATCCACGGCGCACATCAAGGTCAGTGCCTTTTGTTGTCTGTATTCACCAAGAACCGTGTGTCAATTGGCGATTGTTACTGCTTTGTTACCAATCGCGCTAGGGTCAGTTGGCGGATCCCCTCTTTTCCCCTCTTGTCAAAGTTGTTGGAGCCAATCCACTCACTAGTTACAATTTGTGACTGTGACTGAGAAAAAAAAACGAACAAGAAGAATATGTGGATAAACAAGGCTATTGAAGTCTTGATGGAGTTTTGGAAACCACCTAGCAACCAGACACTTTATGCGCGCGTGTATATGAATGTTGTATGCAACTACATATTTACATACATAGACATGTGACTGGTCAAGTGGCTGTCTAGAAATGGGGCATTGCGCTTTCTATTCACCATTGGGATTAGTGTCAAAGCTCAAGAAGCCTGTTTGTTACTCGTGGTTTCTTCTATTCTAATGTATAGAACCCACAAACGATACTCAACGTAACAATCGAGATCATAGAAACCCATAAGTAAGGGATTTCTATGCGATCAATTAATCTCTCGACAGAGTCGATATCAATTGTATAAGTGTACAAGACTGTCTTATCCTTCGCTCTCTTACTCTGAACTTCCCCAAGCTCTGTGCATTCGGCTATCCTTGCTGCGGGATCTGACGTCTCACCGACATATCGTGCTGCTATTGGATTTGTTCGGTTGATACTTCCAACCTGTTTTGGTCAAACTAGTCTAGATACGGAGCTGCGTGTGTTGTATGCGTGTATTGTACATATACATATGTGTTTGGGGATATGACTTGAGTGATAGCCATGTTGGCTATTATTAACAACCCGCAAGTGTCGTCCCCTTGTTGTTCAAGGCTTTCCCGTCGAACCCGGTTCTATCCTCAAAGCGCAAACGTAGCATTTCTCGCCTCTGCTTTGAACCTTCTAAATAAGGCCCCTGGAGACTTCTAAAGCCAGCATTAGAGTCAGTAACCCAGACATTATAATGGGCACAAAACACACACACACATGACGGCAAACCCACAGCTTCATGCCTGGACAAGCATCATAGCTTGTTCTCCCTTCCAGAAGGACTCTTTTCGCAGTGCTTGAAAACAAACCCACCACAACCAGAGAAAAATCTCCACTCTTGGTTCCTTATTGGTTAACTCTCTTTACCAAATCCTACCAAAGCCATTTCTGTCTTTGTCCAGTTCATCTCGAAGTCAAGTCCCCTGTGTACTAACAACGGTGCCAGTCGAAAGACAAGCGACCAGAAGCCACAAGCCAGCAACAGCGACAGTGTTGCCAGGACCAACAACTATATCCCTTTTATTCTATAGCCCCGCGCTTCGTCACAACCACGCATATCTCGTTGATTCCGAGCAAAAAGTCGACGGATACCCGCAATCTGCGGCCTTGAGTACGAGTACACTCTTGAGCAAACGGCCGCCGTTGTTGTTGATCACTACTACGCATTTTCTCGTCTCATTTCACTTCGACTAGACCTTCTGTCGGACCACAGAAGCTTCCTTTTTGAAATCGACTCTACATACCCGCTATACTGAACACCACCATAAGAACCACCAGCGACGTGCTATACAAGACACACATCTTTTTGTGCTTACGCTCTGGTTGTATTCTTTGGTTGGATTTTTTTGCTCTCGCTTCCATCCACGAGTACTACGTCTTCTGCCGTTCGAAATTTCCGGCCCCGCAAATCTACTCGACTTCTCTATAACGGCCGTTTCTTCCGTACGGTGTCCGTCTTGTTTTCACACTCTCTTCAGCGTATTTGCTCTACCTGCCGATTGACTGGCAGTAGAGCCTGAGCTTCCTGTAAATGGACAGTCGGTCAACTGCAGCAGCAGATAGCACATCTTACAACGCCTCTCCCTGGCCCGCGTCATTATATCCCGTCTCCGGCCCACTAACCGGCACGTCTCCATCTCAAATTGTCGGCTACTACGCGATACAAGAGCCGGTCTACCTTGTCAACCGTCCCAACATTGAGTCGTATCATCACTATAATATTGACCACGCCATCCAGAGTTACAACCGCTCTATTTCTCCTGGACGCGGCAACGGCGCCGTAATCCACAACCCCTCGAGATTGGCGCACATCTCATCCCAACCACAGTCTGTCTCTACCGTGCAAGCCATTCAGGCCGCTCATCAGCAACATCAGAGTCCATTTTCTGCCAACAACTTGAATAGTCACCACCAGCACCAACATCCGCAGTCGCCACAGTCGCCATCCCAACTTCGCTCACAGGCTAGTCTCTCGTCTCAGACGGGCTCAAAGCAAGTCCCTAAACTTTCGACAAACACGGCCGTGACAACTGCAGCGCTATCATCCAACTCGACCCTTTCATCTCCAACATCTCGCTCGACATCCAAGCCTTCTGCCTCTCCGACATTGATGACACCAACGGCCATTTCACCTACAATTGCCAAAAAGGATCCGTCTCTAGCATCCGCGTCTACGAGGGGGAGCCAAGGCCCCGGTGGTCAGACTCAGAGAACCAGAGCAAACTCGACCCTTCAGAAAAACGCCCCGTCACAGAACTCGGGCTTTGCCAGCAAACCCGTTGCGTCTGTCCAGCCTGTTTTGGCCACTGATATTCGGGACGAAGGCATAAAAGATCGGGCAAACAATTTGGTAGCAAGCAAGGATACGAACAAGAACGGTGGCAGTAACAAGAAGACAGAACTTACCGGAGAATCTAAAGTCTCGAGTGTGCATACCAAAATGCCGTCCAAGGGCCAGAACTCGACGCATTCCGACTCAGTCGCAGTCAATGCCTCTAACGCGTCATCTTCGTCAACGGCTCGGCCATCAAAAGAAAAGGGATCCGGATCGCGGAACCACGGAAATAATGGTTCGGGAGCAGGGCGGAAGACTCCTACCGTGGCATCAACGACAACGAATACAGCAACAGCTGGAACAAAGACGGTGGCAACCGCCTCAACATCAGCAGGAACTACAGTAGTACCACCATCATCGGGAGAGCAGTCGGGGTCCAATAACGCTGAACTCTTGCCACCAAAAGCCTCTCTCGCCAGCCGTTCGAGTCACTTGCAAAGTCAACACACTGCGCACTCTAATTCAGTGCCCTCCACGCCAAACCAGCATGGGCGTAACTTTTCTTTTGAGTCTCGGGACCCTTCACCAAATGCCGGCGGTGGTCATTCTCCACGGTCCTCTTATTCGGAGACGAATCCGTCATTACCATCGTTGCGTCCTTTGCCGGCACGGGAAACCTGTCGCTTTGAGACGTCTTCGTTTCATTTCCGCCGGCGTATACCGTACAGTCGGGGCTCTGAGCCCCTAGAGAAGGTCGATCCAAGTACAGTCAAAAGTGAACTCACTCCTGAAGAGGATGCCCAGATCACTGAGGCCATCAACTCTTTATACAATGAGCTACTCCCTAAGCCAGAGGTCGAGGCTCGCCGTACCGAGTTGGTTAGCAAGCTGGAACGCATCTTCAATGAGGAATGGCCGGGTCATGATATAAAGGTCCATTTGTTCGGGTCTTCGGGCAATTTGCTCTGCTCTGATGATTCTGATGGTAAGTAACTTCTTTGGTACATCCCTGCTACATAAATGTAACGTGAGACTAACAGTCTGATGCGCGAATAGTTGATATTTGCATCACTACCAGCTGGAAAGAGCTCGAAGATGTATGCAAGATCGCCGAACTTTTGTCTAGAAGTAAGTTGTTTTCCTGAGTTTGTAACATATGTGTATAGTGTTGAGTGTACTAACAGTGGTTCTCAACCTATAGAGGGTATGGAAAAAGTGGTTTGCATCTCGGCAGCCAAGGTGCCTATTGTCAAAATTTGGGACCCCGAACTTCAGTTGGCCTGTGATATGAATGTGAATAACACATTGGCCCTTGATAACACGAGAATGGTGCGGACGTATGTTGAGCTTGATCCTCGTGTTCGCCCTCTGGCTATGATCATCAAGCACTGGACTCGGAGACGAGTAATCAATGACGCTGGTAAGTAGCAACAAATGTCTTGACTCAATCTCTAGTTCTTTGTCACTGACTGTACATTTTTCCCCCTTGGCTGTAGCTTTTGGTGGAACCCTCAGTTCATACACCTGGATCTGCCTCATCATCGCCTTCCTTCAGCTACGGACGCCCAAAGTAGTACCGACTCTTCACGATAAACAGTACCCGCGTTTACCACGCAAGGGAAGTGCTCCCGAAAGCCCATTTGCCGATGATGTGCAACACTTACGAGGGTTCGGCAAGAACAACAAGTCATCAGTTGGTTCTTTGCTCTTTCAGTTTTTTCTATTTTACGGTCACCAATTCGACTATAGCAATATGGTCTTGTCGGTGCGGCAGGGAGTCCTTGCCACGAAAACATCTAAAAACTGGCAACACGCGCCCAACAACAGCTTGTGTGTGGAAGAACCCTTTAACACGTCTCGCAACCTAGGAAACACGGTTGATGAGTACTCTTTTGTTGGTTTGCACGAGGAAATTCGTCGGGCGTTTGATCTCGTCTCGGTGGGAGATCTGGAGCAATGCTGTGAACAATACGAATTCCCTAAAGAGGAGGAGCGGCCTATCT
The DNA here is from genome assembly GCA_000833645.1 of Huntiella omanensis. Lineage (NCBI taxonomy): Eukaryota > Fungi > Ascomycota > Sordariomycetes > Microascales > Ceratocystidaceae > Huntiella > Huntiella omanensis. The sequence continues at coordinate 18,356 of JSUI01006471.1, forward strand.
TCACTCGCCCAGCCTCACGTCCAGCAATCCTACGCAGCTCTAGCCAGAGTCATGGGGGAAGAGGTCGTGGAAACCGTCGTGGGGGGCAGCATAATTCGCGCAACAATGGTGGTAACCGACGATCGAACCACACGCAACAGTACGATCCAACGCAACAATACGCTCCGGCAATGCTTAATCAGTACTTCCAGATGCCTATGGAGTGGATTGGAAATGGTGGCAATGGTTCCGGCATCTATTACTCTGTCGTTTCCAGCCAATTACAACCAGGACAACAAATACAGGCGCCTCAGCTCATGGTGCAAGGCGTCGTTGGAGCCGGGGTTGATGTCCACAGTAACTCTGGGGAGAGTCAATCCATGGCCAATGGGTCTGGTATGAACACGTACCCAATGTACTTTTATAACGCGGCGGTTGGTCAACCCATGACGTCAAACACGATTCCAGCAGGGACTGTAGAGTCACATCGGCTAAATTCACAACGGAATGAACGGTCACAATCACAACCAGCGTCACGACCGAATACATCGCAGTCAAGTACAGCACATGGTTACAACGGAGTGCAAGCCAACACAAATGGGGTTAGTACCACACGGGCTCCCTATAGTGCCGTAGCAGCACCGTCTGTTCCAATGGTCAATGGTACGACAAGTCTTACAGGCGATGGGTCAACAACATGTTTGGAGGATGCGTCTCATGTTGATAGCATATCTGCTGAGGCCTTATCTAACACGCCATCACATGAGGACACGAAGTCTACAAACGTATCTGGGGCTTTGGGGGCAACTACTCGTAACCTTCAACGGTCCGCTACCCTCTACAGCAATTCCACGGGGTCTTCGCTCAGAAACGTGACGTCTGCTCCTCCGGATATAACACCATCGCCTGTATCGGAAAATGGGAATGCTGACGGTCATGGTGACTCTCACGGGCTTCCGGCGCAGCTTAATGGACAATCCGCGCTTAACACCAGTGTAAGCTCAACACCACGGGCTATTTGCACGCCGCCTGTAGCTGGTTCACCAACAGATGCACCGTCATCGGCCCCACCAACTATTGTACATGGTTCTGATATTGTTCCTCCAAAGCAACAACCGCTTGGTCATATGATGGAAGACTATATGCGGTTCGGAAGTCCTGTTTACCCTATGGTTCCGTATGGTTTCATGTATCAGCAAGCACAACTTGCTCCCGGGTCTGTTTCGGCTGATGGCAACTCGATGATGTTCACGTCAGGCACTACTTCAGCACCGCAAAACCACACTCAGGCCCATAATCCAACACACTCGACGTCTTCTACGTCATCTGGTCCCTCTGGTGCGCCAGCTACGTCGTCACAACCTGTCTCGGGATCGTTAGCGCCGTCGTCACAACCTCCAGCACCACAAGGGGTTCCAGCTGCCTTGTCTCCTGTTTATGAGCACAAGACGCCTGTGCCAGTAACAGCTGAAACGGCATCTGGCTCAACTTCTAGTGGCCCAGTGGTGGCTTCAAGAAAGTCCGAGCCAGTTAAAGCAGTCCAGACAATGGCAGATACTCTATTTAAATCTAATGCCAACAAGGAGACGACAACAGAGACTTCCAAGACGGAGTCAAGTAAAAAGTGGAGTGGTAACAGTCAGGATAACGCCAAAGCTACTGGTGGTCGCAATAACGGTGGACGGCAGAGTAACGGCAACAATCAATCTTCGAATGCGGGCAAGTCTTCAGGCAAGAAGGGTCGGCAATCGAACGATGGTAATGGCAATGCCAAGGAGATGGCATCGAGCACCAGCAACAGTCATGAAAAGGACAAGGACTCGGAGTCCGGAAGTCGTGGTGGCTACAGTAATGGCAACCATTCGGAGAATAGCAAGTGGCAGAAGCCCAAGAACCGGAAGAAGGGCTCAAGCAACGAGAAGCATCACGGGTCTCACGGAGTTTCAAGCAGTGCCGAGTTGCCGCCTAAAGACGAGTCTGAACGCAAGGGTGGTTGATTTTGTTTTTTGAGTTTTTTTGTTTGATTTTTTTTGTGCATATGAAACTGACATGGCCAACTATGTATGGGCTGTGTCAGAGTCTATATGCGATATGAGAGTTACGATCGATCTGTATAGTATTGACGGGCATTGTAAATGTTTTTGAAAAGGCAGGTTATTCGGTGTGGGCCCGGGACGGTTTGCTTATTGGTACATGACTGTCTGTATAGAGACATACTTGGATACCCTGGGAATTGGGTTGCATCACGGCATTACACTACATATCACATTTGTTTTTTTGGGTTGATGAACTTTGTAGACTTTGGAAGTCTAACGGAGTCATAACTTTTTTTTGTTTTTTGTTTGGTTCTCTTTTTTTGGTCTTTTTTTCGTTGTTTATTGGTATATTATTTCGAGGTTTTAAGTTTTTTTTCCTTGAAAACGAAATTCGGTATTGGGCTAGATTACACGATAGGCAGGATAAACATTGATGGTGTTGCTAATTTTGTATACATGTATAAATGTTATTGGTGAATACGTGTGACAGGAAGTTTAAACTCTTTGACCTTGGTTATCGACCTCAACAACCTGTTCAATTCCTTCAAAGGGTGGTACATCAAGGCCGTATTTCTCGGCAACGTGTGTACTCATGAACCTCCCACCAATAAAGTGTTTTCCTGTGAAGTACTTGACTAACGGTTTCGGGGCAGTTAAGCTGATTAAAACGTCGGGCATAAAGTCGCTCCCAAGTTCTCCTTTCTTTGGTGGTCCCTCGTCAATGTTCCATGACGAAGGTGCATCAACAGAGGTAACTGGAACCTTGACCTTACTCAAGACTCTAATCACCTCTGGAAAAGGCTCACGAATTGGTGGAGCAAAAGAAAACCCAAACAAGGCATCTACAATATGATCCGTTGACTCGGTTGCAGTGGCAAAGTCTTCGGTGAAAGGAATCTTCAAATCGAGAAGTTGTGTTGTGAGACGCTGATATAACGGGTTAGAAGGACGTTTCGGGTAGTAGATTGTGGGAATATAGCCGTATGCATGAAGATGACGTGCTGCTACGAGACCATCGCCGCCTATATCTTGTTAGAATATGTGTGTGTGATAGTGAGTATAGACATGATTATACCGTTGTTTCCAGGACCGATTGCGAGGAGAATACGAGGACCAAGAGTGGGCGGATGGACTTTATAGACTATGGAGGGTGTTAGTAGTATTCACTGGTAATGATGATTGATTACTTACTAGCTTGGCTTACTGCCAGACCGGCTAATTCCATTAATTGGTCGATAGAGAAGGCTCCGGTGCTCATTAACTCCGCATCAAGAGCAGCGGCAGCTGAGGCGCCAAGGGTCTAGATGTGTTAGTGTATGCTGAGTGATTATAGTTGTTTGACTTACTTTGAGGGTCATATTTGATGGGCTTCGATGGTTGTATATGTTAGGCATAGAACGGTAATACTCGTAGAATAGGACAAGGTCTCTAGTTGTTCAAGATTGTCACATGTTATTCACGGTGTAAATGTACTGTACATACACATGTAGGGAACCAGCGACGTCATGCGGGTGCCCAAGTGCACAGTGTGCGATTTTCAACATCACCCAGAACTTCAATCAACATAAAACCAAACCAGATACGACCAAACTTCATTTCTAATGATCCCCCATCTTTAAATTCTCCCCTCCATCTTTTTCACGCCCTAAATCCCCAAATAACCGTCCTCTTCATCTCCCAACCATCACCGTATCACACAGTGCCACTACCAAATCCACACCCAATTTTCCGAGTTTTTCCCTTCCTGGGTCTATCAACCTCACAACTCAAAATTCACCACACACAAACTCTCAACGTCATCATCACCATCCACCAAAATGACACTCAAACTCCGTCTCGCGCGCTTCGGTCGCCGTAACCAGCCCGTCTACAACATCGTTGTCGCCCAACGCCGGTACGTCTAATCTCCAACCACCAAAAAACATCTTCAGCCCCACTAACAATCTACCTCATCAGGTCCGCTCGCAACGCCAAACCCCTCGAAGTCCTCGGAACCTACGATCCCATTCCCAAGCCCGATCNTCACCCGGAACTACAATCAACATAAAATCAAACAGATTCAACCAGACTTCATTTCCAATGATCCCCCATCTTTAAATTCTCCCCTTCATCTTTTTCACGCCCTAAATCCCCAAATAACCGTCCTCTTCCTCTCCCAATCATCACCGTATCACACAGTGCCAATACCAAATCCACACCCAATTTTCCGAGTTTTTCCCTTCCTGGATCTATCAACCTCACAACTCAAAATTCACCACACACAAACTCTCAACGTCATCATCACCAACCACCAAAATGACACTCAAACTCCGTCTCGCGCGCTTCGGTCGCCGTAACCAGCCCGTCTACAACATCGTTGTCGCCCAACGCCGGTACGTCTAATCTCCAACCACCAAAAAACATCTTCAGCCCCACTAACAATCTACCTCATCAGGTCCGCTCGCAACGCCAAACCCCTCGAAGTCCTCGGAACCTACGATCCCATTCCCAAGCCCGATCCCTACGACTCTTCCGGTGCCCTTCACAAAGACATCAAGCTCGATCTTGCACGCGCCCGCTACTGGCTTGGTGTCGGCGCACAGCCAAGTGACACCGTATGGCGCTTATTGTCCATGGTGGGACTTCTTCCGAAGAAGGTTTGGGGAATGCCAAGGCCTAGCACCATGCCGTTGCCGCCACCGGGTGAGGGCGCTGAGCAGGCGAAGGCTAACTAGACTATCGAGTGAAAATGGACGGGGTCTGTATGATTACGTGTAATTTTTGACGTTGGGAGGGATGGAGTATCTGTATATTACATCCAAGGTGTGCTTGCAGCAAGACACCGGAGGCCTATCACTACCGGTTGTTACTGAAGGTCTTTTTCATTTGTTTTTGTTTTGTTTTTCTGTTACCACACAATAAAGAGGCTTCAATGCAATTATGATGCAAAAAGTTCGCTTGTTTGATAAAATATACTTTAAACTGACAATTCTAGGTCCCTGTGACACTCCATGCAATGCAATTCTAATGACAAATCCAATTTGAATACTTCCGTTTGCTCATGTACACTTCAATGACCACTGGCACCCATGAAGATGTTAATGGACAACGATATAAACATGACCATGACACCATACAAACTAAGTCCAAGGGCCATCTTCCGCAGCACACTATGATCCACCTTCTCCAGACTAAACCCTTGTGTTAACGAAGCCAAGGTCCTCTTCTTACCGAGACTCTCTCTGACTTGGTTAGCAGTGGCTGCCTGTCTGGCATTGGACGCTTCGATCTGTGACAATGAATCCGAAGCCTCACCATCGTCGTAGCTCGCCACAATAGTTCTGTCGCTGACATCACCTTCACCGTCACTAGCGCTGTGAATGTCATCATCAGCTTTGATAAGCCTCTGGTGGTGGGGGCTGTTAGGATCACTGATCTTGTAGTAAAACAACCCAGGCAAAATGAAGCTGATGCTTGTGCTCCCTGTTGCGCCTACATACGCCAAGACAGTGTCCAGACTGTGAACATTGATAGCTGTCATGTAACTAAGAACCAAGAGACAAGTGGTGATCAGAGCAAATCGGAGCTCAGACATAGGACCCACAGCGTGATCTGATGCAGGTCTGGAAGCTGTACCAAGAAGTGGCCGGGAACCAGGTGTACTACGGTTTTCGGGGGCTTGAGTCTGATACATCTTCTGAACCGAGTTAATCACAGAGTTCAGAGAAGCACGGCACGGGTGCACTTGCAGAGGGATGGAAAACAATACAAGAACAACAATAGCCGCCTTTCCAAAAGTGGAAGCAAAGTTGGGCGTGTACATGCTGATGATGTTTCCCACCACCGAGTTTCCAAAAGTGATGTATCCGGTGATAGCTACCAGAATGTAAATGCTAGCAGCTGATCCGATACTCGAACCAATGACGCTAAAGATAGTGCTTGGCGCATTATCCTTGAGCTCATTGAGAATTGAAAACATGTTCTGGTGGCAAGTATACGCAAAAATCACGATAGGTAGAGCCTTCAAAGCGGCAATGGGTGATTCCCAGTGGATTACACGGAGTTCAGAGGATGGCGCATGTGGGTCAACCGCAAAGTGATAAACGACAAGAATGATAAGATATCCGATGGAAATCAAAGCAATCACACTCGTATACTTGAGTGAGTCCAACCGTTTGAGGAAACTAAGCGGGATTATGGCCAACATGAATGCCGTAATCCAAAAGGCCCGCTGCATGAGATAATCGACGCTCTCGAATGCAGGGTTGATGCCGACAATGACTCCTGGCATCAAATCACCAATGATGATGATGTATGATACACCAACACCAAAGCACTTGATAGCAATAGCACTATCAAAAACAATGGCCGCCTTCGGGTAGGTCAACTCGGACAAAGCAAAGAAAGAAGACGTTCCGCGATCGATATATCGCGCGCACCGAGACTGTAGATACAATCCAAAGGCCGAGCACATAGCCGACCACACAATGACAAAGCTGCCAATCATGATTCCCATATGGGACATGGCAGCAGGCATTGCCAATGTACCAGCTCCAATAACTATCGATAAACTTGGTTAGAACTCATACTGCAACGCAGATTGAAATGAATAGTTGACTTACTGGTGTTGAGCAGGTTTATGATGCTGGACTGGATAGTGGCTGAGCCACCACCCGTATCCTTTGGTGTTCTTCGTCTATGTCTAGACATGTCGTCCTCCTCTGAACTAGTGATAGACTGATAATTTGGCATCTAGAAGATTTTAGGGTGACAGTCGACAATTCACGGCTTACAATTTATCGTGCGCGACGGTATATATGGGAAGCAGAGAAAGCAAATATATAGAGGGATGAATATCGCTCGAGTTTGTTGGGGAAAGCTTCAAATGCGACAATATTCCGTAGTTTGCGATCGAGTAGGCGCGATAAGAAACGTGACGTCACGAAATGTAAGCGACTCGTATGAATGTATAAGCGAATTGAGAAGCGGTCAAAGAGTAGAAATCACAGAATAGATCGCACTTGATTTGTCGCGAATCATAAGTCTCCAAGGCGGTTCGATGAGCGTGCGGTGAGTGTCACTTGGGCGCCCAAACTAGAAGCTTGATTGCGTTGTCGTCGATTAGCTCAGTCAGCCATCGAGCGACAGACAGACCGCAATTGGCCGTATCTTGCCGGACCGTTTGTTTTTGGTCTCGCGGTGACTTGCCCTGTCAGGCGAAAAAGACAAGTCAAGGGTGTGAAAATGAGCGACCTCGGTAAAGACAGACGACAACGAATTGACGATAAAGTCGATTCGTTTTGTGGGGTGATTGAAGGTTCAGAATCAGAGGTAATCGGTAGAGAATGGAACGACCAGAAATACCTGGTCTCGTCAATAACAACAAATTGATGACTGATAAGGATCACCCGGTGGGATGGATAGAGGCCCGCCAAAAAAACAGTAGGGTTCGTTGTAGATAATAAATAGTAAAGGGAGGGAAAACAACAATGACCAAGGTTCGATGAAATATATACGAAATGGCCAGTCTTCGCGTCTAAGCTCCGGCTAAATTGATTCTTTCTGGGTAATGTGGTGTTTATGGATAAAACTGACGTAACATATTACCATATTCGCACTACTTGTCGTCGAAAAAACGGCATGCACTTGCCATCGTCAATTACAGGCACGTGACGCTTCTCGATATAACTATGCCTTGCCATACATGTCATCATAACTCATTACATTGAATATTAAATATGTCGTCCTAAAACCCCTTCTTTTCGTCCTCCCTGATCCGCTCTACACGCCTAACCTTGGATTCTACCTTCTCTGCCCGACTTTCTACATCTGCCAGTTTGGCTGATTCTACCAACATACCACCTTCATACCAGGCCCTCACAATCTTTTCACTGCGAATTCGTAGCTCGGAAATCTCAGTTGCCTGTGCCATCTGGACCGCCTCGATCGCCTTCATTCGGTCTAATTGTTGAATAAGCTGTACGCTGTGTGCTGTGTCGGGGATTGGTGTGTCGTGGATGGCTGAAAGGGCTGAGGCTGTTGCGGGGAAAGCTGCCGCGGAGGCTAAAACGACGGCCCGGACTTCTTCTAATGATAACTGGGTCGGGATATCCGAGGGGATGCCAGAGTGAAATAGAGAAGGGTACATCTTGTCTACATCACAAATAACGGGTTAGACGTGGACAACTGCATCATATGGTTGAAACTTACGAATACGTAGAAGCTCTCCATATACCCTGACTCGTGAAACCACCCCATTGAATCTTCTTTCCAACGTTTCTAACTTCTTGGCTGCTGATTCCCCATCGGCCGACGGTGGAGGCGCATTTTGGCCGTTGATTAAGTGCTCAATGCGGAGGAGACGGGACTCCAAAGCATTCAGAGTCTTTAGCGAGCATTCGTCGAGTTCTTCGGCGGTCATAGTGACTATTTGGTTTGTGTCGGACGTCGAGCTTCACGTGTTATTGACTCTATGACGTCCTTGTAGCTGTGGGATAGCTCCCCTCTCCCCTGATATGCCTTATCAGCTTATCGTTAATTGCAGCCGTCGACAGCTGTCAACCCTCTCGCATGATTGAGAATAACCCTACCAGGGGCCATTATGAAACACATGTGTCATCGTATTCCGCGATCTAATCGGCATTTCGTAAGAAATCGGAGAATTATCTATGTGAATACACAGACAATTATAGTCTTTTTATAGATTTGTCGATAATGGATTTGTTAGTTGATGTTTACAAACATATGTACATACATCTGGTCAATTCAGAAATACTCTTTTGGTTGGAGTCAAGATTCTTGTTCTCATAAAACTACTGACCTATAGAAAGCCCTCGTCACTCACTTGAAAACCAAACAAAGAGCAAACCTAGGAGGCTAGCGTCACACTTTTTCACCTTGGTGAAACCAATCAGGGGCTTGTCCAAGTTCGCCCCTGCATAAATTGCCAAAGCATTGGGATTGAGGGTGGAATTGGGGCCAAGGGAACATTCAAAGTGGTGAGAATGAGGCAAGTTATAGAAGCACCATACGCAACAGCACGGTACAGCTTTTTGCTGCAGGATACCCGCTGAATGCATGCAGCCATCTTGGAAAGTCCTCAGACTGTGGGGTCTCCAGTGTAGTGATGGATTGGATTGGCGGCTACAAGTGCATGTATGTACATATGTACCTGACACATATAATGTGCATATGTACAATGTAAAGACTTGCATCCTCATGTTGGTAATGTATGCATCTGTTTTTTAACGAGAAAGGACTGAATCCTGGTGGGGTTCAACATACATATGTACATATGTATGTATGTATGTATGTACCTGAAAGTAGACTGTAAAAAGAATCACCCTATCAAGTATCATACAAATTTGTCTTGTGCAAGGAAACCATAGTTGACTGTCTACCGTCCAATAGGTCTTCGCAAAGACATTTCTGTTGGATGACAACCGAACCAATCACAAATCTAGACCCAAAGAGAGACAGATCCAGTGTCAACACATGCACCAGGAAAAGGTTATAGAGCATTTCAGACAATCCAGACACCGCCTCGCATCCACAAAGAGGCGTTCGCCCCTAGTATAAAAAACCCCTGGAAAGCGAATTGTGGTTGCCTTGAGATCACAACACACATACAGGCTACGGAAGCGCCATTGAACCAACCATTGAGAATACTAAATACGGTCTGTTCTCACCACCCAAAGTAGCACCGATTTGCCTGTGAAAGCGGGCGATATACTACATGTCCTGTCTTTCTTTCTTTGCAAGACACGGATAGCTACAGCGGCTGGAACACTGCATCAACGAGCCAGTGATGGGGGGGGAAATCGGGTTAGTATATCGGAAGTCCGTAGTCATGACTACGCCAAATCCACCGGATCCCGAATTTTATGTGGATCATGGAAGAAGTCAAGGAGCCACTATGATGGAACTAGTTCCGGATGTCGGGTTCGACTTAAGGGATGAACCAAAATGGACAGGTAAAAAAGTTCAAGCCACATGGAAATAAACACACGTTTTTCTCAAGAAGATCCATTTCTCATGCATAGTTTTACAGCTTGGGGGCGACCTGATGTCGTCCAATCATGGACTAGATATGTACTCGTATCCGAGGACCCACATTCTGACCCGACTCGCACAATCATGAACTCAAGGTAACTCGGAAAGGAATTCCAGGGCAATCATGAAAAAAGGATGAGTTTCTTGGATCTTCTAATGTGTCGATTTAGTGTATGCATGTGCATACATACATTCAAAACTGTAAAGTCTTGGCTCAAAGGACAGTTCATGTTTGGTATCTTTTGCATGATGCAGAATCGATTTACTAACACCTTATATAAACGAGTTGTACATATTAGCAAGACAAGATCTACAGTGTGTTACGAGACTATTTTGTTATTCTCGGAGTGACATTTCTTGCTGTATTTCTAAGTGATTAGGTAGGACAAGTCTATTCTAAGTGTGATGATAAATGTACAATTTTGAGGATTCTTTGTATCTTGAGGTGAATAGATTCCATGATTGGATATATGTAGGTGTAATTTTGATGCATGAATCTAATCAGCCTTATATTTGACTCGTGCTCAAGTTGGTCATTGCTATGTAAATAACCTCAAACAATCATATCATCTGTGGATATCGTCAGTAACTCTCACTCTCATAGTTTGATAGATCTTGAACACCAAGCCTTATCACTGTAAACTTCTCAAATCCCGTTATCCTAAACCCAGTTAATGGTCCTTCAAACCCCCGGTTGACTTAGAACTCTAAACAGTACCGCTCTTTTGTTCGTTTCCAATCCTCGTTCTCGCCTCTGGTCCACAGACCTTGATGACTGCATGGCTCAACTTCTCGCCCGTCGTCTCACTTGATGATCGTCATCACTCTTACTTCAACCTAGTCTCGCTCTAGACTCGCCTCTTTAAATCTCTCTCTTCCTTCAAATTAAACCCATTTTCCGGTTCTTTTCTGCACATTTTTGTAGATATTCGTATACACATACACCAGATTCGTACCCCAGACTTTTGATTTTATACATCTTTTATTTCTCGTCTATTATTTTTCTAGTTTCTCTCTAGCTTTACTATTACTGCTGCTGCTTGCTTATGAACGGACAATTGTCGTAACGCCTGGTCGTGGAGTGACCGCTGTAATTCAAGCATACCCCAGTCCGCGGAGAAAAGCAAGGCAGAACAGACGTGCNCAGACTTTTGATTTTATACATCTTTTATTTCTCGTTTATTATTTTTCTAGTATCTCTTTAGCTTTACTATTACTGCTGCTGCTTGCTTATGAACGGACAATTGTCGTAACGCCTGGTCGTGGAGTGACCGCTGTAATTCAAGCATACCCCAGTCCGCGGAGAAAAGCAAGGCAGAACAGACGTGCTTCTCTTGCAAGACTACTTTCTTGCTCCAAAACTACATATCCCAAAGAATCTATTCTTCTTCTTCCACCTTTTCTTAGTCGAACTTGCGTTACGTTTGTGCAAAGTTTGTCTGTTAAAACAGCTTCCAACTAGCCGCTCCTGAAGCATCAGTAAGTAAAACTCCCATTACTACTGTCACTCTTTTCTTCGTTCTCTCATTATTCTCGGATACTTTTTTCCGTCACTCTCTCGTTTTACTCCGTCGTCATCCGACCTTCCACTTTCATTGATCACGTCTTTTTGTACTACTGGCCATTCGCCCATAAACACCCACATTTGCTTCAAACGCATATCAATCACTTCCCCTACACAAGAAAAAGGAAAATTGATTTTGCGCATATTTTTTTTGGCTACGCTCTTCTGCGACGAACTTGGTTGCATATTTACTATACGCGACGCTACTACTTTGTCACTCTACTTTTGTCCAAACTTGTCGTCACTATACCTATCAAGTCATCCGGTCCTCTTTCAATCTCTCGTACTCGTTCGATAGTCTTCCGTCTGATCGATTCTCTTCCGCTCCGGAGTTTGGTTGTCGCAAATCCTCCTCTCAAGGCCACTGTCGCTATCCGTTGCGCAGACAGAAACTCGCCGTCCTTCTAGCATTGATGCAATCATATTACGACTCACATTCGCCTTCACTTGATAAGATGGATCCTCGGGCTCAGTACGGTAACCGTCGTAGCGGTATTAACACTGGCAACGTCATTGGCGATCCTTTTGCACTCGCTACCATTTCTATTGCCATGGTACGTTTGCCTCCCTTTTTTCTATACGACTTGAACAACCCAGCAAGACATTGATTTGACGGTTCACCGTGGAAGTCTAATTTGACATTGGAATGTTTCCATGTTTTTGTATTCGTCCCTTTCTTGGTGTACTCTCAACTCATTTTGAATCTTGAATTGGGTCCCTGGTCGCGCGACAGCTTCTAAACAAATGTCTTGCCAGCGACAACGTCGAGTAACCTTCATTGTAAACAAATGCTAACACAAATATATAGCTTGCTTGGGTCATTGTCTTTATTGCCAGTATCATCGGTCAAATTCAAACAGAAAATCGGGTCTTCCCTCCATTCGCTTGGTGGGCTACTGTCTATGTAGGCATTGAAATTGTTGGAATCTTCCTTGTCACTGCCGCCGATTCTATTCAAACATATCACGTCGCTATTGTTGGCTACCTTTCTGCTGGTCTCATTTTGGGCTCTTCTGCTGTCGATGCCCTGATTTACTCCAGTCGTGGCCCCTTCCAGGCTGCTGGCGCCGGTCACATTTTGTTGTGTATCGTTCAGGTAGGTCTTACTTTTTTTTTTTACATTCGCCCTCACCATAGGTTATCATGCTAACCAATCATTGATTAGATTGTCTGGATCTTCTACTTTGGATCGGCTCCCTCTGCTGTTACTCGCGCCTACATCGATTCTTTTGCTTTGGCCAAGGAATCCACTATTAACCAGCAAAACATGGCCACTTACGGCAACACTGGCCGGCCCGAGACTTCCACTTCGGTTCAACCCCCTCAAATGTACACTACTTCAGCCCAACTCGGTGGTTTCGAGAACCCTTCACCTGTTCCCGGTCTGTCTGCTGGTGGTCACACCTCAGTTAACGGCTTTGGCACCATGAGCAGCGCAAACAAGTCTGCCATGGGCACAGATGCCGAAGTTGTACCCCCAACTGAATACCCATACCGGGCAAAGGCCATCTACAGCTACGAAGCCAACCCCGAAGACGCCAACGAAATCTCTTTCTCCAAGCACGAGGTGCTGGAAGTCAGTGATGTCAGTGGCCGGTGGTGGCAAGCTCGCAAAGAGAATGGCGAGACTGGCATTGCTCCCAGCAACTATCTCATCCTGTTGTAAAATACACAAAAAAGGAAGCATGATGCATGATGGACGAACTCAGCAACTGTTTTATTCTTTTTTTTTCTTCTTCTTCTTTCTTTTTCTTGTCTTTTTCTTTTGCTTCTCTTTGATGGTTCATCAACCAGTCTTGTTTGTTTCTATTCTTTTGTTCGGTCTTGTTCATATACGAAGTTTCTCGGGTGTGGGTATGTATCTGTTTAGAGTCATGAGTGTTTTTTGACTTGGTCATGTGTTGTTATACCTGTTTGTTTCTATTTGTTCTTGTTCTCATTTGTTTTTTGAATTGCTTCGTTTTTTTTTTTTTTTTTTNTTTTGTTCAAGTTTGCCTTCTTTACTCTGGTGGCCTCACAGCTACGTAGATATCCTTTTCTTCTTTCAATTGACAAACGTCGATAAATATAAAGTTCTTATAAAATATTCCGTGTTAATTCGTGAATGATCATTACTGTTCCTAAGCATATCGTCCTGACTCTCTCTCTTTCTGCATAACTTGCAAATCAAGTCTCTGTGTGGCATATTTCAAAGCCTCCTTCCGTTGCCTCAAAATCTGCATCCTCGCCAAAGCCTGACCCTCTAATTTCTTCACTCTAGCCTTCGGTTTAACCTCCGTCAACGACGTCAATCGATCCTGTTGTAAATCCGCCTGTGCTTTCAAAGTCGCAACTCTCCTCTCAACGCGATCCAACTGACGCGTTGCTCGCGTAAGAAGTCTTTCTACAGCTGGAGCTATTTCCTGACGAAGGGACGTCTCAGCGGCCGCTAGTTTTGGTTGCGGAATGAGTTCATAGTGCTGTTGTTGTTAGTTTCCAGATGACAAGATGGGTGGATAGACACTTACACGGATGTGTTTGAAAATCGTGATTAATCGAGGGAAATCAGAGACGTCCTTGGATATCGTGGCGACAGTAGAGTCGAGATGCATAAGCGCAGAGCGCAATGAAGACACGCAATCCCCATATGACGACATGATGTTGTAGCCGCTTGAACAAACTCAATGATACAATGTGCTGCGGTATTGGTCAAAGGAAACCTAGTGATCTGGGACGCCGTTTGCGCGTTATTTACTTCAATGTCCCAAATAAACGGTCTACCTTGCCAAATTCAGAAATCACCAACGATATAATTCGAAATGACGACAATGACGTTATCTAGACAACAGCTGTCAGGCCCTATGGCGCAACGGTAGCGCGTTTGACTCCAGATCAAAAGGTTATCCGTTCAAATCGGGTTGGGGTCAGTTGAGCTTCTGGTATTACACCAGTTTTCTTTTTTTGCTCTGTTCGAAGTCTTGATGTGTTCTTGGATGTGAAGTTGCATCAACCTCTTGCACTCAAAGACCAGCTCGATATCTTTTTTGTTGTTGTCATGGGGATGACAGTCACTGTGATATGAAAACAAATCGAGTACAACTTCTCGCAATTTTGCAGGGGTGTTTTTTGGACTATATATTCTGACATAACCGTCAAAGGAACAACAAATAGGCACTATGGCCGAGTGGTTAAGGCGCACCCCTGCTAAGGGTGTCCGTTCGCGGGCGCGTGTTCGAATCACGTTGGTGTCGACATTTCTTTTTGCATTTTTCTCCTGGGTTGAGTCAGTGGAAAATGTGACATAAGCTGACGGCACTACGGCGTGCTAAGGTGAATTTTTTGAGGGATGAGTTGTTGGATTATGCGATGATGCAAGTGTTTCTCTTGTAGTTTCTTTTTTGTTCGACTTTTTTTTATCATTATCAATATATAGTCATGACAGACGAAGGAAATCAAAGTATGCCGGCTTTTCAACGGCTAATCGACTTGGCTGTTCGTAATGATATCAAGTTGAACGGGATTTTCCCCAAGCTGATCCCGGGAGCCGGTGCGGGTATGGTTGCGCAAAGGAAGATCAAGGTATGACACATGCCACTCTAAGAATTAAAGAATGCCCGTATACTCATGTTTGTAATTTAGAAAGGCGAAATCGTGGTGACTGTACCTACTAGAACTCTCAGGTCCCGAGACACCGTTTCTAAGTCGGTGGCTAAGAAACTACCCAAAGACTTTTCTGCTCATGGATTAATTGCTACTGAGATTCTCCTTGATGAGGACCCGGACTTTGCTGATTGGAAGGCAGTCTTTCCTACATTGGATGATTTAACTGCTGGTATGCCGATTTTATGGCCGGCTAGCCTTCAAAGTCTACTACCGTCTTCATGTCAACGGAGATTGGCGAAGCAGCGGGAGGCCTTCCAAAAAGATTGGGAGGCTGTTCGGGAGGCTTTTCCAGAGGTCAAGGAGACAGACTATAGATATGCTTGGTTGATTGTTAATACTCGTGGGTTTTACAACAACAGCTCTAGTATGCGCAAGTATACGACACGGGACAGACTAGCGTTACAACCGGTAGTTGACTTGCTTAACCACGCAGAGACGGGTTGTGATGTTAAGTTTGGTGCGTTGAGTTTCACAGTTGCGGCTGAAAAGGAATATGCTGAAGGCGAGGAAGTATTCCTAAGTTATGGACCTCATGGGAATGATTTTTTGTTTGTGGAGTATGGTTTCGTTATGGAACAGAATAAGTGGGATGACGTATGTATCGATAGTGTTCTAGAGAATCTGTTCTCTTCGGCACAAAAAGAACGTCTTGAGGAACACGATTTCTGGGGAAAGTACATGGTCGATAGACGTACGGCGGGTTGTTACAGGACACAAGTGGCCCTTAGAATACTCGTATTGAATGAAGGGCGTTGGCAACGTGTTGTCAGTGGTGTTGATGAGGCTGAGGATGTACAGGATAAAGTGGATGAACTATTATTAAAGGCGGTCCGTAAATACCGGATCACGGCAGCAGAGAGTCTCGAAGTCTTGGAAGAAGAAGAAAAGGCAGTGGAAAGAGTGGGTACTGCAGATCAGAGGGCTTTGCTTACGAGAAGGTGGAGTCAGATACGGGAGACATTGGGTGTCGTGGAAGGTTTATTACTTCAGGCGGGTAAAGTTCGTGGGGGTCAGTGAAGTATTCACACAAAAGAGTGGGATGGTGGCGGCATATTACGACGTTGAGGTGGTGGGGTGCATGAAAATACAGGTTCATCTAAAGATGATGGGACGTATATAGAAGCTCTGGACAACGTGGTAGTCGTTATCAATCATACATCTATCAGCGGCATTTAGATGTATAGCTGATCTTTCAAATATGACATGAACAACACAGACCAACATCCATCAGTATACAGCCCGTTTGATAGACCAAGCACAATCCAATCCGTCATTTAGGTTTCCACAAACCGTAATGTCCGTCGATACACCATCTTCTGCATCCTTCCGCTTCTATATTCGGAAGCTATGAGACTCGACGGTGTTCTACCAATTCACGTAGGTCTCAATGAGAAGGTAACACACACCGTTTGTGTCGCCAACCGTGTTGTCCGCAAGCGCTCTGCCTGGGTTTGTCGGTGAATGTCGTGTAACCTTGGATGGAAAGGGAAAGTACATTAGGCCGATGGTTACATACGCAGGAGGTAGTTTAGGTCACAGTCGGTGATGTCCATTCGATGATTATTCAAAGACAAGATCTAGAAATCAGATTCAGATTGAGATTACGGGTAGATACAGTGGGGAATTATGACAGGTGTTTGTAGAAAAGTATAGAATAACGCTTAGTACAGTGATCTATACTTGGTATAAAGGTATGTATCATCGGCGTAGACAAAAACTACGACGGCATATCATTTTTAATGCATGCAGTTCCTGTATCATCGGCAATGGCGTTGTTGGCAGGCAACATGTAATGATTCCGTGTGTAATGGTGGCTGCTGGATATAGCTGAGACAGGACGTGCACAGGCATTAAATTCATGTACATATGTATACAAAAGTAGAGGTCACGGGAAAAAAAGAAGGAAGCTGCGGACATCCGCTGTGGAATGTGCTGTGCGCCTAGATCTAAAACATTCTCAGTAAACTCAAACAACTGGAATAATTCTCCTATGTGTGGGTGTTCCAAGAGTGAAGGCCTGATGAACTACATACCTGACCATCTACAGGCGTAAAGAAATGAACAAATGCGTGAAACGGCCTCTGTTTTGCTTGTCAACCACGGACACTACAGGCCTAGGGTCACTTGTGTTGAAACGAAAAGACAGTAGACTTGTCTACAGGTCACTAACTATTTTGTTTCTACAAGGTAACGGTATACAGGGTTTTAAGAAGCTCGTATTTCCATGTGGTCGAGACGAAAGTGACGGGATCGACTATGAACGACAGGACTCTTGATCGGTAGATGGAATACGAGGAACGTATATATAAAATATCTGGGGATTTCCTTGGGAACTTTAAACATCAGATGCAACAGTTACATGGCATTCCCAACACTTCATAATAAGGTTAGGATTGTTGCTGTTTGCTGACTTTGTAGGGTCCAGCACGACGGCCGACTTCCTCCCACTATTGACTTACTGAATACCAACAGTGAAAACCCTGAATTTCGTGCCCCAATACTTTTGAGCAATTTCGTAAAGAGAAAACACGCCCCCTCTTCGTCCTCTGATTGGCTTCTTCGGTCTGGAAACTGCAGTAACCCTCCCCACATATTCATTTCCTCACTAAATTCTGGCCTTACCAAAAACAACAAGACGTCGTTCAGGAACGCGCAAGTCTTTCAGTCTAGAATCTTGACTAGCTCCGGCTAATAAAGTTTGAATGAACGGAATCAGAGACAATCACACGTCGTCAAAGTTTCTTTGCATCCTGTTGGATTGCAAGATTAGATGCTTTATGATCGGCCTGTGGTGACTCGCCCGTATTGGGATTTTCCATTCTTAATACTCAATTCTAGGGCTGACTCTACCTTACTATTGGCAAGCCCTTAGTCCAGGGACTCCAGCCAGGTCTAGATTATCACCAACACATCCACATGGTTTCTTTGCTGTTGGTACTTTACTTGTCTGTTGCCTGGTCACTGCTAGGGTTACTTATAAAGACCTGCGTGCATTCGCCATAGTTCACGTCTATTGAGTGAGAGCAAAGAGACAACAGCGGGGGTTTAGCTTTAACCTGATAATTTCGGCTGTCTTTCTAAAGTCCAAGCTTACTTCAACTTTGACTTTTGACAACAGATGTATTGGGGGTCCTTGGCGCGTGACAGATGTCTGTCTTTCTGAAGAACCAAACTTGAGAGACTACTGTATTAAACACTTGCATTAACTGCAGACAGACGACATTTCGCTTGGACTAGAGGGAGAACAGAACTTGTTAGGGAGAACAACATGTGACGACATATCAACCGGTTGTTAAGAAGGACGACCACGACAACAAATCCCAAGAGAAAATTGTGAATGTATTCGTAATTTCCCTCAAAGTTGACCGAAAAAAAAAAGTCAACTTGACCCGCTCTCCCCGATTGAAAACTTTGCCGGCCCGACTTTCTCCTTTGAACCGGTGTTTAAACGATCCTGCCATCACTGGTTTCGGGGACACGTCGGTGAAGCCTGTTTATCCTATTCCGGTTCATTCAACCGAGTAAGCCAACCACATCATGACTAATAGTAAAAAGCAAAAAGGCAAGAAAGACTTTTCACCGGTTGATTCCTCCAGTCAGTCAGTCAGTCAGTGGAAACTCGTGGAGAAATCCACAAACAGCGGAACCTGCAGTCCACATGATACTCCACCTAGATGCATTTTGCAGTTCGCTATCCCCCACAGTAATCCCAGCTGGCGTTGAATTTCTTCTTTGTCCATTTTGATTGGAATTATCGGTGATCGACTTGCATGAGGCCTTTTGAAAACTCAAGTTAATAGTCTAGATTTCTCAAAAGATTCTCCCCCATTCATGACAATCCAAGAGGAACACGTAATTTGCCATTGGCGCCGACCACACAAGCCAAGTTGAAAAAAGACACAAACTTGTCAAATCAAGGCCTACGGTTATGAGAAAACACGCCCCCTTGTCTACAGTCCCGGCCGCAAGCCCAGGAACCACACCTAATTACCCCTGATCCTAGTGCCTAACATGTGGATCGATCCAGACAAAGTCACCAATGAAATGCCAACTGGCTTTCTGAGCAACTCTTTGTCCCTTGTCTCTGGGCTCTTTCAGAAGAGGACCGGGGCGTGTCTGGACTCTTCTCGGAGGTGGGGGTGTGTGAGAATCTGGTCAATGCAGGTTCCATAATCCATAATAGAGGAGACGGGGAGTGAGCATTTGTCTTGGGATGGAGGAAACAAGAACAAGCGTACAACAAAGTCAGAAGAGACAGTAGGAAAAGACGCCCGCACTAAGAAGGTCCCGTTTTTGTATAAGAGACGGTGTACTCCGCTGTCTCTCCATCATCGTGACTTTTACTTTTGCTTTTCTTCATTACGATTACGTTTTACGCTCTTTCTATTCACAAGGCCTAGTTCCTTTACTATTTCACTCCGATCAGTCTAGCTGTGCTCAGTCTACCATTCACTCCTTCAACACACTATACTTTACTCACGATCTTGACGCTTCCAGCTGAACCCATCTTCTTTTACCCAAAACTTCTTAACAAAACAAACACATTCAAAATGAAGTTCACTACCATTCTCGCCGTTCTGGCCCCTCTGGCTCTTGCCCAGGACGTTTCTACCACCGAGACTTCTACTTCCACCATCACTCTCACCAAGACTTTGACTCTTTCCCGCGCCCACACCGCCGTTGCCGTTGCTTCGGTTTCAGAGGTTACTTCCGCTTCCGCTTCGGTTACTCCTCTTTACTCGGCCAACACCACTGCCCAAGTCACCGGTCACTCTTCTTCCGGCTTCATTTCTTACACTTCGGCTACTCTTACTTCCACTGCTACCGCTAAGGCTTCGTCTTCTGGTTCTGCTACTACCTCTTCTCCTGCCACTGGTGCTGCCAGTGTTACTGGTCATAACGGTCTTTTGGCTGCCGCCGCTGGTATTGTCATTGTTGCTATGCTTTAAACAGTATAACCAACCAACAAAACAAACAACAAAATGTCTCTTTTATAGACGCTTCTCCTGTCATCTTTCTTGACAGCTCAGTTTACTGAGATTTATTCTCTTCTTACGCTCTTTATCAACTTCTTTTCATCGTTGTCGGCAACAACATTTTCGTTTCTTCTTCGCCAGTTTGGACATTTTCCAGCTACCCTCTTTTTAACTACTAGTCTTCTTTGCCACTCCAGTATCGGTCACTCCTCTTGGTTTCTTCTTTTATACCCCATTTGTATCTTTTTTACTCGGACACTTTTTTATCACTTTGATACCCGTCCAATTCCCAACGTTTCTTGTATATTTATATCAGATTTCTCTTTTATTTCTGTTAGACATTGGCTTTCTTCTTAGTGTACCTTACTGGCTGGACTTCTTTTATCTACTTTTTTTCAACTTCGTCTTGGTTGGTATATCTACTCATTGGTGACAACTTTTCAGTTGCTCTCCTGAGTTCTTGTATCCTTCCAATCCAGTTTATCCATATCCAAACGCAATTGACCATTTGTTTTCATGTCTGTCTGTATTTGATAACCGTCTTGGCTGGTTGGACTATGATTATGAATATATTTAATGACTCAAATATTTGTTATGTTCTTGTGAATCGATGATTGCTCTCTATGTCTGACTCTGTTGCTTCATCTGTGCTTGACTTGACCATGCTTGTTCATGTTACACCATGATTTTTTTTTTTCGCTACTGCCTTCACAGAATCTATGATGACTAATATCACGACATATATTCAACAAGCTCGCTTAGCTCAGTTGGTTAGAGCGTCGTACTAATATTCAACCTCGAATATCAAGTAATGCGAAGGTCGCCAGTTCGACCCTGGTAGTGAGCAATTCACACGATCTCTTCTTTTTGCTCCTATAACCGAGTTATAAATCCTATCTCCTGTAACTTTGACAAAAGTAGTGCATGTGGATTTGATTGCGCTTGCACTTGCTATCCACGGAAAATCACGGGCTAATAAACGCCTCATCCTGGTTGGTTAGTTGATTTTTTTTCAGTGGTTTAGGGGGGGCTGCCCTGTCTGTGGTGCACTACTTTGGCCTGATTTGGCCTGTAATTCCCTGGTTTTAAGGCGAGATCTGGTTTTGTTCCATTATCTAAGCTAATCCGCGGAAAGTTGTTGAGATTGTTTTGGATGGCTCTCGTTCCTCTTTTCCTTTTCATTTCTGGATTTTTAGTACACGATAGATTTGTTTTTTGTAGACATCGAGATTCTACTCATTCTTGTCCTTCGTTTGCCTTACTTTTTGTTCCTTTCTTCGACTTTTACGACACTTGGCATTCTATTTGGAAACTTGCATCTCCCTTCGCTTCAAACATCCATATTTCCCGAAACATAGACGATCCCGATAGAACCCCACCATTGGCCTCCGCCTAAAATATTCGATCTCCATATCTTTCAATATGTCGTCATCACTTCAGCGTCTTCAGTCTTTGAGACAGCGTGTCCCAGTCACCGTGGCTGCATCTGCCCGTCGCACCCTCGCTACCGAAGTCCCGGCTCCCGCAATTACCCCGGCTCATGCCCGTGGAGACCCCGTCGCCGAACTTGCCAAGGGAAAGACCCGTGGTGCGCGCCCCACGTACTTTAAGGACACCACAGTTGCGCCATTTGGTGAATTCCTCGCTTCAAAACAATCTCTTGCGGCATCCGAAGCCTATGAACTCAAGACTGTTCAGGTCGGCCCCGAAGGCCGCAAGCGCACCGTTACCCGTCTTCCCGAGTGGTTAAAGACCCCCATTCCCGCGGGTAATGAGAACTACAACGCTATTAAGAAGGATTTGCGCGGTCTTGGTCTTCATACTGTGTGCGAGGAGGCGCGTTGCCCGAATATCAGTGAATGCTGGGGTGGTAGCAACAAGAGTGCAGCTACAGCTACTATCATGCTCATGGGTGACACATGTACCCGTGGTTGCCGTTTCTGTTCGGTAAAGACCAACCGTAACCCGGCGCCATTGGACCCCCACGAGCCCGAAAACACTGCTGAGGCTTTGGCCCGTTGGGGTCTTGGTTACGTTGTTCTTACCAGTGTCGACAGAGATGATTTGAAGGATGGTGGTGCTTACCACTTTGCCGATACCATTCGTCGCATCAAGCAGAAACGGGCACAGATGCTCGTTGAGGCGTTGACTGGTGATTTCCATGGTAACCTTGAGATGGTAAAGGTTGTGGCACAGAGTGGTCTGGATGTGTATGCGCATAACCTCGAGACAGTCGAAGACCTTACCCCATATGTTCGTGATCGCAGAGCGACATTCAGACAGAGTTTGAAGGTTCTTGAGACAGCCAAGAAAACTCGGTCAGATCTGATCACAAAGACAAGTATGATGTTGGGTCTGGGAGAACAAGAACATGAGATTGAAGCTGCGTTGAAGGGTAAGTTTATTCTCAACACAAGTCTCCAAAGAAGCACAATACTAACTAAGATATATAGCCATGCGCGAACACGGCGTTGATGTCGTTACATTCGGTCAGTACATGCGCCCCACCAAACGTCATATCCAAGTGGCTCGCTACGTCACGCCCGCTGAGTTTGACATGTGGCGTGACCGGGCAATGAGCATGGGCTTCTTGTACTGTGCTTCGGGACCATTAGTCCGTTCATCATACAAGGCCGGTGAAGTCTTTATTGAGAATGTTTTGCGGAAACGTGGTGGTGCGAAAATGCCTGATGGTGCTAAACTCACTGATGCAGTAGTCGTCGAGGAATTGGCTAAGGCTGGCAAGATGATTTAAACAGTATATATCTGTGTTTGTATATACAATCTACGCTTCTGATAAAGCATTTTCATGAATTCAAGATTGGTGGGACATTGATGTATGATAGGGTTACATAGGGTATACATACAAATGTGTACGATAATAAAATTACGAGGCTGAAGCGCGTTCGATTTGGAGCATAATTACATGGTTGTTGTCTTATTGTCTGTGATATGAGTATGCATAACATGGCCTTGAATCCTAAGTCCACTGACGCGGCATTTTTCGATCAGAGGAGATTATGAATCATGAATGCTACAAAGATTCATAAAGAATAACCAAAGAATAGATAACTAAACGGCTTATTTGGAGAAGACGGACGGATCAAACCCAATGTTTAGTCAGAAATGACGAAAAATGTCAAAAAATAAGAACCCCTTCAAGAAAGAAAGCTTTAAATTGTATGTACAAGTCTAGTTTGTTAGTGTGTACATCGTGGATTTCTACCCGTAAATAGATTTAACAGATCTGGATTCATTTTATTTCATTTCTTCTTCCGTTTCCTGTTCTTGCAGCCGCTGTCAGTCGTTGTTTTTTAATTACTTTATTTGTATCTCATTTTTTTTTTATACATTTTCCTTTTTATTCTTTTTATTTTTCTGTAAACTCTCGATTGATTTGATAGCGACGAACGACATCTCATAACTTAAACGAGCCACCCGATTCACCGACCGACCGAGATCCTTTGTATCTGTCGTCCTTCACGCCAAACGCCACTGCAGACAAACGACTTTTTGCATTTTCAGCGTTATACCTACATTTCTTTTTACAGCATTTTTACTTTTACAGACACTTGTGAATACTTTCGCGATGCCTGCTCTGTGTGGAGGATCAAAGACTGTCCAGCGCAAGCTGGTTCTTTTGTGCGTTGTTCTGCCATGTTTTGCGACCACTACTACGAATGCATTAGTGACGCGCCGTTTGAAGCTCAAGACTTGCGACTAACTTTATTGGCTTTATAGGGGTGATGGTGCTAGTGGAAAGACTTCGCTTCTCAATGTCTTCACGAGAGGTTACTTCCCGACGGTTTATGAACCTACTGTTTTCGAGAACTATGTTCATGGTGCGTTTTCGTCCGTCATCTTTGGAATATGCGCTCAACTAACAATACCCAGATATCTTTGTCGATAACGTTCACATCGAGTTGTCGCTTTGGGATACCGCTGGTCAAGAAGAATTCGACCGTCTGCGCAGTCTCTCATACGGTAAGACCGAGCCGAACATCTCCACCGTTGAATCCGAATCTAACAACGATCCACTTTCCCAGACGATACCGATCTGATCATGCTCTGCTACAGTGTCGACAGCAAAGATTCCCTCGAAAACGTTGAATCCAAATGGGTTGGTGAAATTGCCGACAACTGCCCCAACACTAAGCTCGTCCTAGTCGCTCTCAAGTGTGACTTGCGCGAAGCCGATGCCGATGAAGATGCCGAGGGTGACGCTGCCGCCGCCGCTGCCCAGCGTGGCGAGAAGAAGCCTACCATCAACTATGACCAGGGTCTCGAGGTTGCTAGACGTATTGGTGCTCTGCGGTATTTGGAGTGCTCTGCGATGAAGAACCGTGGTGTCAATGAGGCTTTCACAGAGGCGGCGAGAGTCGCTTTGAGTGTCAAGAGAGATAATGATGATGGCAAGTGTGTGTTGATGTAGGTGTATGAGGAAAGGTCAGTTTTGTTTTCGGGTTATTGCTTCTGTACGGCCTATAGCCGCTGCTTGTCTTTGTTTTTATCATCTCTTTCTTTTTCTTTCTTGGCATGTTGATGACGACGACGGCGGCTTTTCTTCTGTTTGTGAGCATGTCTTTCTTTGGTGGCTGGTGATTCACGGCATTTCTTTATATCATTCTGTTTTTTTTCTATCGATATATATTATATGTGATATCGTATTAGCCATTAGGGTCTACATCAGTTCTACTTGATTTCTAACATTTTCCATCTACACTTTCTGGGTACCAGTGCCATCGACAGAAGCTGGTACTGGCTCTTCTTTGCTTTTCCAGAACAGGAAGGCTACTGCCATAAGAACCTTCAAACCACCCGCGATCCAAATGGGTGGTGGCATTCCATCGTCAGCACGCTGCAACCAAGCGCCAATGACACCACCGATAAGGAAGGTGATCATAGCGAGGACTCTCCGATCGCGCTTCTCATTCTGGCCTGGCCAGGCAAACAGCTTGGGGTCTGAAAATAGATCAGTGTAAAGCGACGTCAAAACTGTAGTTGGCACCTCATTGTATCCCAAAACTCTCGACATAACAACCTGTCCACCAAACTGGAAAGCCAAAAGCGCAACCGGAATCAAAACAATCATGGAGGTTTGGCCCTCGTGTAGCTCCCTGTCGGGATCTACAGCATAATCAACAAACTGCGGAATAGCCCCGACTTGAATCATAACAGCGACGGCAAGAATAGCGGCAGCCTGCAGAGCAAAGTTGAGAGCGAGAGTAAGCTTGCGCTTAGCACCCATACGACGGAACTGGCCAAACGTGAAGCAGCCAAGCCAGAAAGAGGCGATAGAAACTAAGGCCTTAAGCCAAAGTTTAGGCTGAAGAGGAGGGAGATTCGCGGTGCCAAGAGCGAGGAAGATGGTGTTACCTAAAACCTATTAGACGAATCCAGTAACCATATAACAAACTCAACTAACCAGTCTGCATGCCAACAAAGACGCCGGCAGCGTTAAATGCAACAGTGTCGCATAGTCCCGTTATTCCACAGCACACTAAAACGGGAATATCCGTCCACTTGCGATCAACTTCATCTGATAAGCGAGCGAAGAAGTTACGCGGAGGCGGGTCGTTGATTGTATTTTCGGACGAGGTAGTCGCCATTTTGGGCGGTATCTTTATTTATCCGGCGAGTCTAGGGTAATTGCAATAAAAGAAAGGATTACGCGCGGTGCGTGGAAAAACAGCAGAGTAACTGACTGATAACTCGACTGACTCGACTGACTCGACCAGTGTCAGATCCGGATCCGAAACGAAAGACTCAAGATACTCCTGAACAAAGATATAAAGTCCAAGGAAAACAGGAAGAAGCAAAGGCCTTTCTTATAAAACCGCGCCGGTGGGTCTTTATCCTTTATCTTCTCTTCCCAAACTACCGTTCTCACCAAATTCCTGCCGCGATATCCGTTCATACGTCTCTCCACAACCCTAATTGGTCTCAGTCAGTGCCAAAGCGGTCGTCGAAGGATCTCATCGTGATTTTCTTGTCTAATGTCGTCATCCGAGTTTATTGTGTTTGGTTGACGGCCGGAAATGCGGCTCTGGCGATGTCGGATGTCGGCACGTTTGACCTATTCTTTGGTAATCTAGAATCGGAATCGAGTCATGGTGGGGTTAGTTCGGATGGATGTCTCGATTTTGCGCGACAGGTAAAGAACCCTATTGTTGTTACATGACACACAACCCTAATGCAATGCATGGGTATAAAAGCCCTGTTAGCAAAGAGTTTGACATCAAGCATTACGCCAGCCCTGGTTGCACAATTGGTTAGTGCGTTGGACTTTTACGAGATCTAAGAGGTTATCCAAAGGTTGCGGGTTCGAGTCCCGCCTGGGGCGTTGCTTTTTGAGTCTTGAGGCTCCATTTTCTTTTTTTTTCCACTTTTTTCCTTTGTTTTGACATTTCTTTTGTTTGCTTGATTTTAAGTGCTGACAAGAAGAAGCGTGCATCTACCATACATACTCTTTGACTTGACTTGTCATGCCAACTATACCCCCGGACCGAACCGCAGCTACAAACAACAGGCACTTCGTTTGATTACATTAAGACCTTGGCTTCTTAAAAGGAAAGGGGAAACGAGAACAGTAACCGTGACACCTAGCACCGGTTCAGATTACAAAACTTGGCTGTGTCTAGAGGGATCAGGAACTAACTACAAAGTTAACCAGGAGACAACGAGGAGGCCCCTGCATAGAATGGAACAGTTCTTGGTCTTGGAAGCAAATCGTTGCACTGGATTGGCCCCTTTTAGAAGGAATATTTTTTCTCTCGGAATGTTTGGCTGCTGTGTAAGAAGCTTAATATTCCAAGGAATTTGACTTTTATCGACATGTTTGTAGCTATTATTCATGTTATTCATGATCTATCTGGTTGGCCTCCCTTTTCAATGCCAAGTTGAACGAGTCCCTCCTCCCTGATCCTGATAGTCGACTCGCCAAGTTGTGGTCGGCCGGCAAGTGGCATGGCATTGTCTTGCGGTCATTGCTCTTTTTCCTTGGCTAGGTTGGTTTGAAGCGCAGACAAGTCGACATGGATGGTTGACATGAGTATTTGATCTTCATGTTCCGTTTGATTTTTCTTCCTTCTTCTTTTCAACTTATCAAGTCACTCCTTTTTCTTTTTCTTTGCGTCTTGCTTACTTGCTTTGCTAGTGTTCCTGGCTTAAGGCAGCGGAAGACTCCGCATTTCATTCATTTATCGGACTGTTTCCTTCGTTTCACAGCTCCGTTGCATCTAAAACACCGCACGTTCGTGTTGCTTCCGCCCGCGTGTTCTGTTCGCCTGTCATTTAATACGAGTTTTCTCACATACGTCTATCGTTTTCTACTCGATTGAGCCACTTATATCCATAACTATCTGCATCTTGGAGAAAAGTACGCCTGCTCTTACTTCATATATATTCTTAATCCACACAAAATGACGCCACTTACGAAATGGCTCGCCTATGCGGCGCTTCTTGCCGCTCCTATCGCCGCTCAAGTCACTACGGATTGTAACCCCATGAACGCGACTTGTCCAAACGACCCCGCTCTCGGGACATCTTACATGTGGAACTTTACTTCAGAGCCAGATATCGCGTACTGGAGGCAAAAGGTTAGCGGTGTGACCTTTGACCCGGAGTTGGGCGCAACGTTCACTGTGGCAAAGCAGGGTGACTCGCCAACTTTGACTTCCAACTTTTACTTTTTCTGGGGACGGACGGAGATGATGATGAGATGTGCCAATGGAACGGGTATCATCAGCTCCATGATGTGGCTCAGTGATGATTTGGATGAAGTTGATTTTGAGTTCATGGGAGTTACGCCTAATGAAGCCGCTACCAACTACTTTGGAAAAGGTTATGAGGACTTCAACAACGGTGGTTACCATAACCTCACGTTTAACAACCAAGACGATTTCCACAACTACACCGTCGACTGGACTGAAGATTATCTCAAGTGGTACATCGATGGCTCTCTTATCCGTACACTTGTTCCTTCAGACGCAAACAACTCTTACTATTTCCCACAAACACCCATGACCTTCAACATTGGCATTTGGGCCGGTGGTGATCCTAGTTTACCTCAAGGAACCATCGACTGGGCTGGTGGTGAAACCGATTATGACGCTGGCCCATATAGCATGTACGTCAAGTCAGTCAAGGTTACCGATTACAGCAACAACTCCGCCGAGTATGAATTCACCGATAAGACGGGTATGGCTAGTAGTGTTAAGATTATCAACGGAACGTCAGATGTCGTCGCGGAACTTACTAAAACCCCATCAAAATCGTTATCTGAAAAGTTTGCCTCCCTCTCTACTGGCGCTAAAGCTGGTATTGTCGGTGGTGCTGGTGCCGTTGCTCTCGGTGCTATTGCTGCTGCCCTGTTCTACTTCATCAAGCAGCGTAAGCGTGGATTTGCCGAGGCCGCTGCTGCCGAGAAGGCCGCTGAAGAGGCTGCTAGGGAAAACGCCGACATGACTGCTAGAGGAATCAACCCTGATGCGTTTGCGGGTAAGACTGGCGCAGATTATAACGCTCTTGACAACGCTAGTGACACGGGCTATTACGGCCAAGGTAGCATGCCTAACACCCCCGTTAACGCGACCGGTCCTTTGGATAACTTTGGACAACCCACCATGTCTGGCCTCGGTCCAAATGGTCTCGCCATTTCTACTTCTGCCGCACCCGCTGCTGGTGCTGCTGCCGCTGGTGCCAGCCCAAACCCGTTCAATGAAAGTTCCCTTTACCAAAATGGCGGTCTTGCTAGTCCCACAGCCGGCAATTTTGATGCAAACGGGAACCTCATGAGCCCTGCTGGTGCCACGGGTGGGAACAATTATGCGGCTCTCAACGGAAATGATATCCCGCTGCAGAACCGGAATGGCCCTGGTTTTGCGCGGTAGTTGCGGTGAGAAGTGTGGTTTGATTTAGTTCCGGTCGTTGATTCCCCAAGTAATCCTATTTTGCTCTTTTCAATCATATATTACTAAGCATGTATTTATCTGTGTATCTGTTGTTATCTTGTCCTGTGAAACCGTGTTGTGTGACTTGTTTATCTGTCACTGTTGGAGCTGACAAAGCGTGCGTGGAAACTAATTCGCTACTGCCCTTTGGAGCGCTTCAATGGTGATACTCTTGGGTCTTTCAATAGGAAGTCCCAGGGCGCGATCCCAAACCATTTGCGCCAAGGGACCAAGTCCTCTACTGACACCAAAGGTNCAAGTAATCCTATTTTGCTCTTTTCAATCATATATCACTAAGCATGTATTTATCTGTGTATCTGTTGTTATCTTGTCCTGTGAAACCGTGTTGTGTGACTTGTTTGTTTGACCTTGTTGGAGCTGACAAAGCATGCGTGGAAACTAATTCGCTACTGCCCTTTGGAGCGCTTCAATGGTGATGCTCTTGGGTCTTTCAATAGGAAGTCCCAGGGCGCGATCCCAAACCATTTGCGCCAAGGGACCGAGTCCTCTACTGACACCAAAGGTAGCTGTGTAGTAGAGAGTTTCTCTAAATCCGTAGTGCCAGAAGAGAGTACCGCTTACAGAGTCAACATTGGGGTACGGGTTCTTGGTCTTGCCATGCTCGAGGAGAACCTTGGGGGCCAGCTTCGACACTCTTTCAACGAGCTGGAAGACAGAATCAGAAGAGATGGCAGGAGAAGCCTTAGCAAAGTCCATCAAAGCCTTGAATCTTGGATCTGGTGCGCGCAGAACAGCATGGCCATATCCAGGGATGACACGACCAGAGTTCAACGTCTTCCAAAGATAATCTGTAATATCCTTGTCACTGGCATTCTTAGGAAGGGCCTCTTTCAAATCGAGAGTCCAGCGGAGAACCTCTTGGGCAGCTAGACCGTGAAGAGGACCAGCAAGACCGGCAAGTCCTGCACTGTAGCTGAGGAATGGATCACTCAAGGCGCTACCTACAAGATGGGTAGTATGCGAACTGACATTACCACCTTCATGGTCACCATGCAGAGCCAAGTACAACCTCAAAACATCTTGGAAACTAGCGTCCTCTGGGCCCCCCTTTCCAAGCATCTTGGCAAAGTTGAACGCCCAGTCTTTGTCCGGGTCAGCTCTAGCGACTTCGGCAGCAGCACCAGGCTCTCCATAGCTGTGCGCATAGATAGTCGCAGCAATAGTAGGTAATTTCGCAAGGAGAGAAATGACGTCATCGAAGGTTGCTTCCCAGTACTCCGTCTTTGGCATGCCCGCAGCGTATTTCGCGGCAAATATAGATTCACGACTGAGAGAGGCAACAGCCATGCTGAAAGCGGTCATGGGATGAAGGTCTCTAGGGAAGTTCAAGAGGAGATTCTGGGTGAATTCGGGGAGCTCTGATTTGGCTGCTAGTTCGCGACTGAGCTCTTGGGTCTGTTCCGCGGACGGGATATTCCCCGTGAGTAGATACCAAAACATGGCTTCTGGCAACATGGCGCCGGTTTTACTCTGTGGGAGAATCTCCTGACACTCGGAGATACTCTTGCCATGGAAGCGAATGCCTTCTTGTGGGTCGAGAGACGAGGAACACCATAGCATAGAGGGGAGTCCGCGCATACCACCGAGTACCTGAGAGACAGTAAGACTACCAATCCTATGGTCGCCATTTGCTTTAAGTGACTTGATTGTATTGAGACGAGCAGGAATCGCGGTGCGGAGGGTGTCTTTCAGGGTCGGCAGAGACGAAACCGTGGCAAGGGTACGCCGGCCGGTCTGGGTGGGGTTAGCTTATGTGCCACAGCGGGAGGAACAAACTTACCGGGAGCCGACCAACTAAGCGAAGCGGAGATTTAACAGTTGTTGTGAGCATTACGAATGATTATGTGTGTGGTTACCGAGAAAACGCTTTGAACAATATTGGATGATCCTATCTTTATATTGTGGTGACATCTTGGAGAACAAGTGAACCCCGACACCCTCTTCCACACAACCGACCTCGGCACTCCGTAGTCTCACTTATAAACTCTCCAAAAGCCCATTTCGGGTCTCCAACTTAGTGTTAGTTCCGTCCGGGTCAGACAAAGCTGGAGATGTATACTCAGGGTCTAGGGTTATATATATATATCTCCAACGTTGTGTCACAAGGGCAGTGATGGAGATAATGTAGTTATACAAATATAGAAAGTTTAATTCAGGCTAAAATACAATGATGAAAGAAAATAAGAGCAAAAACAAGACCTGATCTACAGGCTGGTCTTGAGGGCGTTGTTAGTAGGAGCTGGCGTAGGGTTACCTTCAGGAGTAACATAAGCCTTGGTCATGGCACCATCAACAACCATATCGTGACCGTTGACGAAAGAAGCCTCATCACTGGCGAGGAAAAGAACGGCCTTAGCCTGCTCAATAGCCTCACCGAAACGGCCAGTGGGGAAGTGAACAGTGCGACGCAGACGCTTAGCCTGGTCATCACCAAGCCAGTCCTGCAGAAGAGGGGTGTTCAACGGCGCTGGGCAAAGCGAGTTGAAACGGAATCCCTCTCTAGCATGGACAATAGCCAATTCTCTAGTCATGGCCAAAACAGCACCCTTAGAGGTGGTGTAAGCCAACTGGGGGGTAGCAGCGCCAACCAAGGCGACAACGGAAGCAGTGTTAATGACACTAGCGGCGGTCTTCTTATTCCGGCGGAAAGCAAGAACGGCGTGCTTGCTACCGTACCAGACACCCTTGACGTTGATGTTCTGGGTGAGATCCCAGATGGCTTCGGGGGTGTTTACGGCGTCGTCATCTTGGGCGTGCATGATACCGGCGTTGTTAAAGATGATGTCGAGACCACCCCAGGCATCGGGGGCTTCACAGAGGGCAGCAACCTGGGCTTCCTTGGAGACGTCGCAGACCTGGAAGGGGAAAGGTTAGATTCTGCCGAAAGGGACAGAGAAGATCTGTCTTTCTTACCTTGGTTTCAATCTTGCCAGCACCGGGAACCAGCTCGAGAACCTTGGCCTTGGCCTTCTCAAGAGCTGGCTCGGAGATATCAGCCATGATGACATTGGCGCCTTCTTGGGCGAAGAGAATGGTAGTTTCAAGACCAATGCCACTGTTCTTGTTAGAAACTATGTGCTCTACAACCTATAATAAGAAACATACCCGGCAGCACCGGTAATAACGGCGTTCTTTCCAGCAAGACGTCCGACCATTTTGTATGTATTTATGTGTATTAGTGTAGAAGAAACAAAGGTAATGTAAGTTATAAGAGAATCCAAATGTCTTAAACTAAAAACTACAAAAAGAGGTGCTAATTCGCGTCTTAGATATACTTAGATAACACACATCACACCACGTCATATCACATGGTACTTCCTTCCCCGCTCTGTCTTCAACTCCACCTGTCCTATCTCTAGATAAAGGCAATCCTCCGGGAACGGGCCGGATCATGATAACGCGGGGTTGGCCGTGGGAAAGTGTAGGGTTATAGAGGGGTACCTGACCAACCCTATACAACCCTTGTTGTCGGCTGTATGACGTCGGCATGTTTGTTGTCGCATGTTGAGGTCAGAAATCATCACAGACGGTATCAATGATACACAAACATGGAGACATCTGAAGACGCACCAGCCCCCCAACCTGTCAAACTATCGTTACCTTTAGTATGATCCTTCCCCCTTTATTCTCCACATCAAACTAACCTGTTCCCGCAGGCGTTTCAGCAAAGCCTCTTTCAATCCCTCCGCGCCCAAGATTCACTGACGATTCTCGCCCGCGGCCTTGGATTGCCTCGAATCTTGACAAATCTATTACATTCGTATGATGCATCGGGGAATAATCTGATTCTGATTCTGGGGTTAACTCCTACACAATCTCATCGACTTGCGAGGGCTTTGATTGAAGCCAAGGTTACTTCGTCGGCTGAAAAGGCCCGCGGGTTGACGATTATCACGGCGAAGGATACGCCTAGGACTAGATATGAGTTGTATGCACAAGGCGGTATCTTTAGTGTTACTGCTAGAGTGTTGATTGGTGACGTACTTAGTGGAGTTGTAGATGTCCCCAAGATCACGGGTGTTGTTGCTGTCAGAGCGGAGAGGTTCACAGCGACAAGTAATGAAGCCTTTATCTTGAGAGTATATCGGGAGAAGAACCGAACAGGGTTTTTAAAAGCCTTCTCAGAGACACCAGAACCATTCACTAGAGGTTTCGACACTCTTTCCAAACGACTACGTGCGTTATTCCTCACCCGAGTCGCCTTATGGCCCCGTTATCATGTCTCCGTGGCAGAGAGTCTTGAGGGAAACAAGAAAGCAGAGGTAGTTGAGTTGGAAGTCCCTTTAACCCCCGCCATGTCAGATATTCAAAATGCCATTCGCGAATGTGTAGATCTTTGCATCCAAGAAGTCAAGAAGATGAATTCTACCTTGGGGCTTGACTATGATGAATGGGACGTGGTGAAGGGTGGTTTGGAGTCTTTTGATGTGGTTATCCGTCGCCAGTTGGAGCCTTACTGGCATCGTTTATCCATCAAGACGAAGAGAATCGTATCAGACTTGGCCGTTTTACGAAATCTCCTCAAATACGTCCTTGAATATGACTCTGTGTCTTTCCTTAGACATCTAGATTACATCCGAGAAACATACGTCCCCGACCCGTCAAATACCCGTGCCCAGGAAAGTCCTTGGCTCTTCTTGGACGCAGCGCAAGTCATATTTGAAGCTGCAAAGAAGAGAGTATATAACGCCACCCGTTTAACAACGCGGAACAACGACGCATCAAATATCGACCATCTCGTTCCCGAACTAGAAGAACTACCAAAGTGGGATGTCCTTGCTGACGTTCTTGATGAAATTGACAATGCTCTGGCTTCAGAACCACCTTCTACAAACGATACATCCGCGTCCGTTCTCATCATGGTTCGTTCTTCAGAAACATGCCGACAACTGAGGACGTATCTACAAACAATGCATATTAGTCCTGCCGAAAGCGAGGGTAGACCGAAACCTGCGGACGAGCTAGAAAGAAGTGGACAATTCATGATGAGGAGGAAGTTAAGATCATATCTTGCGGATAAAAGGACCTTTTCGGCCAACAAGAAACAGTTATATCAAGATAACGACAAAAGTATCAACAAGGCCATCGATTTGACCACCGGCACGATGAAATCAACAGNTAAAGCACCTACCAATCGTCGAAGAGTCCGCGGAGGCGGTGTAGTAGGAAGCCAATCTCGTCCTTCAACCGAAGTTGAGACGTCCGTGGTGGAAATTTCAGTGGAAGATCTCCCTACAGCCCCCCCATCACCCCGTTTTGATTATCAACCAGATCTCTTCACATCAGCAGATACAGAGACTCATTACGGGTTAATTCCTCCTTCTTCAACAGTCATCCTTCACGCCTACGATCCTGATGGTGACGGTGATGACATCCTCCTTGACTCTCTCAAACCTCGCTACATAATAATGTACGACGTAGATGCCGCCTTCATCCGTCGTATCGAAGTCTATCGATCATCACACCCAGATCGCGATGTAAGAAGTTACTTCCTATACTACGGNGAAATTTCAGTGGAAGATCTCCCTACAGCTCCCCCATCACCCCGTTTTGATTATCAACCCGATCTCTTCACATCAGCAGATACAGAGACTCATTACGGTTTAATTCCCCCCTCTTCAACAGTCATCCTTCACGCCTACGATCCTGACGGTGATGGCGATGACATCCTTCTTGACTCTCTCAAACCTCGCTACATAATAATGTACGACGTAGATGCCGCCTTCATCCGTCGTATCGAAGTCTATCGATCATCACACCCAGATCGCGATGTAAGAAGTTACTTCCTGTATTACGGTGGCTCAGTCGAAGAGGAAGCCTACCTTGCCGCCGTTCGCAAGGAAAAGGACGCTTTCACGGCACTTATCAAGGCGAGGGCAAGTATGACGTTGACACTAGATGTTGAGAAACCACCACGTGCTCAGGGAACTTCCGAGGACTTTTTAACGGCGGTTAATACGCGAATCGCTGGTGGTGGGAAGTTAACTACTACGAATGTTCAACCGAGGGTGATTGTTGACATTCGTGAGTTTCGCTCTGCATTACCTCCTCTCCTTCACGGGATTGGCCTGTCAGTTGTTCCCGCGCAACTCACAGTAGGAGACTTNACCTTGCCGCCGTTCGCAAGGAAAAGGACGCTTTCACGGCACTTATCAAGGCGAGGGCAAGTATGACGTTGACACTAGATGTTGAGAAACCACCACGTGCTCAGGGAACTTCCGAGGACTTTTTAACGGCGGTTAATACGCGAATCGCTGGTGGTGGAAAGTTAACCACTACCAATGTTCAACCGAGGGTGATTGTTGACATTCGTGAGTTTCGCTCTGCATTACCTCCTCTCCTTCACGGGATTGGCCTGTCAGTTGTTCCCGCGCAACTCACAGTAGGAGACTTCGTTTTGTCACCCCGTATCTGCGTTGAACGCAAGGCAATCCCCGATCTCATCCAATCATTAGCATCTGGTCGTCTATATTCACAATGCGAAGCAATGACCCGACACTACGCCGTTGCCGTTTTGCTGATCGAATTCGACATTGGAAAATCCTTCAGTCTTGAACGTTTCGCTGATATGGATCATTCATCCTACGCCTCTGTTAATGTGGGTGCCGATCTACAAGGAAAGATCGTCGCACTTACAATTGCCTTTCCAAATCTTCGTATTCTGTGGTCTTCAAGTCCCCATGAAACAGCGGATATATTTCAGACACTCAAAACTCAAGAATCTGAACCAGATCCCCGTGAAGCTGTAGAGAAGGGTCTCTACACTGGTGATCGGGAGGTAGAAGGGGGACTTGAACCTTTACTCCAGACAATGGCTACTTCGATCCCCGGAGTCACAGACCACAATCTTTCCATTGTAACCCGACTTGCTGGCTCTCTCCGAGATTTAGCGAATCTTGAACTTCCAGAACTGACAAAAGCACTCGGCCCGCAAATAGCAGGTCGTATTCACTACTTTTTCAATCGTAACCTAGCACGATAAATCAATTCATTACACATCTAAACAGTCTCAATATACCTCCGCATTTCCCAATCCGTAACAGTTTCTTCCCACTGCCGAACTTCATGCCATCTACTCCCAGCAAAGTGATCCACAAATGCATCCCCAAAGACTTCTCTAGCGACACTATCCGGTTGTTGGAATCTCTCCGTAGCTTCTCTAAGACTCTTGGCAAGTCTCTCTCCCTTGTCACCCGAACTACCAACCTCCGTACCCCGAGCAAGCGGTGCACACGGAAGTTCTAACTTCTTCTGAACACCTCTCCAGCCGCAACCAAGAATAGCAGCCATGACCAAATGAGGGTTCGAGTCAGCACCACACGTGCGGATTTCNGTAACAGGGGCCCAGAAGTTCTCTACCAGGCGCTTGTACGAGTTGATAGTTGGAGCCAATAGAGGCATGATATACGGGAGACCTTCGAGGATTCCCGCAAGGAAGTGCCGACCAAAGTCACTCAACCACGCCACATCAGGATACGCCGCCGACTCATCAACACTTTCTCTCGCAAAAAGGTTCTTCCCAGTCGCCCTATCAACCACTGAAACGTGAATATGTCCACTATTTCCCGGCAACCCCGCAATAGGCTTCGCCATAAAACACGGGACAACCCCATAGCCGACCGCCACAGACTTAAGCGCATACTTGAACAACGCCGCGCGGTCCGCCATCTCGGCAATCTCGTCATACTCCAAGGCAGCTTCGAAAACGCCGGGGCCGGACTCCGTGTGCCAGCCTTCAATGGGGCATTCGAATGATGCACAGGTGCGGAATACGTCATAGTAGAAATCCTTGTTGTGCACGGGACGAGTTAAACTGTAGCCGAACATGCCGCTAGTGAGAGATTTCAATGCCGATGGAGGGTTCGTCTGGAGGAAGGTTGCCGGGGATGACTCGGACTCCGGGGCTTTGAAAGTGTAGAATTCGTATTCGGCTTGTTCCGTTAGTAAAGTTCATTAACCAAGCTTCCGATACAAGACTCACCTCCAGCCAAAGCACCATAGCCTGCGCCAGCCATCTCCTCAACAATGCCACCAAGTAAACTTCTAGGACAAGCGCAAACCGCCTTTCCAGTATCAGGATCCACAAATTTGAGCAAGAACAACGGCACGTTATCCTCCCATGGAATCCGTCTATAAGTGCTCAAGTCCACCTGCGCAAGCAAATCCCGATAACCATTTCCAAGGTTACTAATGGACAATTCCGGCGAGTAAGTCTTATCGTGCATGTCCCAGCCAAAAATAACNTGCCACCAAGTAAACTTCTAGGACAAGCGCAAACCGCCTTTCCAGTATCAGGATCCACAAACTTAAGCAAGAACAACGGCACGTTATCCTCCCATGGAATCCGTCTATAAGTGCTTAAGTCCACCTGCGCAAGCAAATCCCGATAACCATTTCCAAGGTTACTAATGGACAATTCCGGCGAGTAAGTCTTATCGTGCATGTCCCAGCCGAAAATAACACTGCAGAACCCGAAGCCACTAGAGAGAATCGTAAGGAACTTGTTCTTCGACATCAGCTTTCCACGCAGAATACCATCGCTGTCGATTCCGGCAACCTTCACAGCGACGTCATCTTTAAGGATATCAGCAACATTGTCGATTGTCACCTTAGCTTCCTTGTTAACCGTAGGCGCCATCTTAAATATCGTAAAACGTATAAATCGTAACTTGAATAACAAACAAGTAAAGCCTCAAAACTAGTCACAAAGAGCTTCTTATATCCCTTTTCCTAGCAAGTCAATCAGCCACGAAGTCCTCCGCGGGGTAAACTGCCCTTGCCTTCTTTCGCCTCATGTGTCGTTTCCCTCCTTCCCTTGTGCGGCAAATACACAAGACAAGGTCAAGGCGGAAAGGGTGTCACGGACGCATATAACTTACAGTTTGGCGGGGTTTCTTAAGCTAAACTAGTAGGAGTATGTAGATACTTGTCTTGACGAATTTCTAAGACAATTTTCAGGAAACAACCAAAAAAGTCGAGGATAATGTGACAGATAATACAGGGACACTTTAGATGTTATAACCAATGCAACTACCACAGAAACCCCCTTCCCTTTTACAACATCAATAATCACGCGCCTTCTTACTCACCCGGTCTTCATGCCTTCCCCCCAAAACCCCTGTAAATCAACCCCACCAAACCGGCTCGGTGCCCCTCCATCCCTCCTTCCCTTCTAAGACCCGCAATTGACCACGTCTTGTCCGCGCCCATTCCCGCCGTCAAGATAAGAGATCTGAGATAAGCTGTTCTGTTATCACCTATGTATGTACGTCTGTCATACGTTTTAGTTGTCTGGAAATGAAACCCTAATTGATACTTGCGATAGCCCGTCTCCGTTGATCTACATTTACGAGATAACATCTCCGCGGCCCGCGGCTCATATCACGGACTTGTACATACATACATACATTCCTATTGATTTTCATTTTGCATTGACATTATATATGTAAACTTCCGTCGAGCAACCAAGAAACACCAAGAAAAAAAGGACACAATATACTGTCCTTGGTAAAAGACTACCGAGCAAATGACCACCCTGCCAAGTCTCCAAGCATTTATCTAACAACTGCTGGCTCAGCCTTAGTACCATCCACAGCCTCTGCGACATTCCGTGCCAACTGCTTTTTAACCCAGTCGGATACCAACTTATCGTCAGGCTGCTGTACATGTGAACCAGCTGTACCAAGTCTGCCTTGCATTGGTGGGCCCATGACCTGTGCTGGCTGAGGAGCCTCCGTTGACATTTCAACGTCGCCGTCTACCGATAGTTCTGGCACTTCGGGGATTGTAGCTGGCCGGACCAGAGATGCGAGCCAAGGATGCGTGAGAAGCGCCGAGTAGCCTGGACGGTGCTGTGGCGTTTTGGCCAAACACCGGTTAACGAAATCGTGAGAGGCTGCCGAGAAGCCTTCAGTAGGTAAAGTAGGAGCCTCGCCGGATACAATGGCCTGGTAGATTATCATATTAGTAAAAAAACAAGTCGATTGGTGGACGTATAAAACTTACACTAAGTTGTACGAGAATACTATCGCTGTTTTCGTATGGGTATTTACCCAAAGCACACTCAATAAGACTGAGACCTAAACTCCAGATATCACTCTGTACACCGTATGTTTCGTCTGCTAAATCAGGACTAATACCTGCCATCGATGACGAGTTGATTCTCTCTGGTGGCATGTAACTCTGACAGCCAATGTTTGTGCGAGCCTTACTAGCCACGAGGTCACCACTAACACCAAAGTCGCAAATTTTGACTTGACCACGTGTGTTCACAAGAATGTTGGTTGGCTTGACGTCACGGTGGATAATGTTGTGCTTCTCCTTGAGTTCATTGAGACCTAGAACAGTAGCCAATGTGATGTGCTGGAGGACGTCCTCTGGAATACCCTGAGAATAAAGTCTGTCGATTGATCCACCGTCCATGTACTCAATACACATGTATACGAATCCATCCTGTAAGAAGGCTCCGTAGAAGTCGATAATGTATGGCGAAGCACACTGATGCAGAATCAGAAGCTCCTTGGCAATAGTCTTGAACTTAGTCTTTTCCATTTCCATGCGGATTTCTTTCATAGCCATAACCATGCCGGTTAGGCCTTGCATCGAGTCCTCTAGACGCTTATTCCGGTTCTTGTTCATCGCCCGACTCATAGCAGACTCGGGCTGTCCATTGGTACCCGTAGGCGTTGATGGGTCCGTTGTTGCGTGTGACATGATACCACGTGCAGCCTGTCTACCAGCCAGACCGAGACCAATCTTGGGTTGTCTGTTCTTGGCGTGTCGAACCTTGTATACGGTACCGTAGTTGCCTCTTCCAAGCTCGCCTAGTGATTCAATCTCATCGAGGCTCATTCTGTAAGTCGTTCCATTGGCAAACCTGACACCGTCGCGTGTGACTTTGGCCGCACCATTGAATGTCAACCANTACCCTGAGAATAAAGTCTGTCGATTGATCCACCGTCCATGTACTCAATACACATGTATACGAATCCATCCTGTAAGAAGGCTCCGTAGAAGTCGATAATGTATGGCGAAGCACACTGATGCAGAATCAGAAGCTCCTTGGCAATAGTCTTGAACTTGGTCTTTTCCATTTCCATGCGGATTTCTTTCATAGCCATAACCATGCCAGTTAGGCCTTGCATCGAGTCCTCCAGACGCTTATTCCGGTTCTTGTTCATCGCCCGACTCATGGCAGACTCGGGCTGTCCATTAGTACCCGTAGGCGTTGATGGGTCCGTTGTTGCGTGTGACATGATACCACGTGCAGCCTGTCTACCTGCCAGACCGAGACCAATCTTGGGTTGTCTGTTCTTGGCGTGCCGAACCTTGTATACGGTACCGTAGTTGCCTCTTCCAAGCTCGCCTAGTGATTCAATCTCATCGAGGCTCATTCTGTAAGTCGTTCCATTGGCAAACCTGACACCGTCGCGTGTGACTTTGGCCGCACCATTGAATGTCAACCAGCCTTCTTCGGGGTTTATAATGTCGCGGAATTCGGCAAAAGAATCGGTTCCAGCAGCTGCCGCTGGTTGTGCACCGCCCATGCCTTCGGAAAGCTTCATTTTCAATCCACGACGAGATGCAATACCACTCATCTTGAGTGCCATTGCCGAGCCTCCTGCCGCTGGTGGTGCGGACGCCGGCTTTGGAAAGTTGAGAGTCATTCCCATCGGAGGACCTGTGGGTGGCGATGTGGGGTTGTTATTAGCCATGCTGGTAATGAAATTATTGGCGTTGTTGTTGTGCGCGTTATTGTTGGCGTTTCGAGAATTGACAATGTCCCGGAATCGACTACCCCCACTATCTGGGATTCTGGCGTTATGAACGATTCCCAAGGGATTCGACGTCGATTCCGAGAGGCCCTCGGGCACTGATCGTAAGGAAGGCACCCTCACGTGTGCCTCTGATGATCCGGGGATGAATGGCGAGATGCCTCGAGGATTGGAAGACGGTGACGGTGGAATTAGGGGCGACTTGAGGGGTGATTTGAGTGGCGATCGTGGAGCTTCGTCATTGTCGATAGTCTTGGAGCTTCCAGAAGAAAATGTGCGTTTAAGCATCTCCCGA
Organism: Huntiella omanensis; assembly: GCA_000833645.1. NCBI lineage: Eukaryota > Fungi > Ascomycota > Sordariomycetes > Microascales > Ceratocystidaceae > Huntiella > Huntiella omanensis. The sequence continues at coordinate 59,625 of JSUI01006471.1, forward strand.
GGGTTGAATTTGCCAGACATTTTGAATGGGAGGTTGAGGTATATAAATAGATATTGAAAACTATTGTCGGGATAGACTGTAAGACGACAGAATTGGTCGAGATATATTTGAATGGGTGTCGGTTAGTCGGCTAGAGTTGGACAGATGGCGCCAGCGGTCGAAGGATGTGGCAAAAACAAAGTCGCGAAGAGTCAATTGAGACAATGGCTCGTCTTCTAGACCNCCAGACATTTTGAATGGGAGGTTGAGGTATATAAATAGATACTGAAAACTATTGTCGGGATAGACTGTAAGACGACGGAATTGGTCGAGATATATTTGAATGGGTGTCGGTTAGTCGGCTAGAGTTGGACAGATGGCGCCAGCGGTCGAAGGATGTGGCAAAAACAAAGTCGCGAAGAGTCAATTGAGACAATGGCTCGTCTTCTAGACCTAACAAAGGTATCCGACAGTTTCCAAAAAGATGTCGGGGTGAGACACAAGAGATCGAGTGCCTGCGAAAAAACTATATATGATGGGCCGGATCAAGGTCTTGTAAAGAGCGGGGTGACGTCGTGTATGCACAAGAGTCTGGCCTCAGCACCGTGCACTCCAAAAGTAAAAGCCTAACCTAAGAAAGCGAGTTGGGCACCGAAGCGAGAGCTGTGGATGGTAATCAAATCAGAAATGGGCCGTGTGGCGGCTGAATGAGAAGTCTGTAAACTGGATTTGAAGTGGGGGGTTGTAGTTGAGACTCTTGTAGGGCCGCGAACAGGTGACGATTGATTGAGATGTATAGCAAGTATAACTGGGATAACCGAAATAGGCGGGGTTGTCAATTGCTTTAGATATTCTGCGTCAAATCTTCTGCGGGGCAATCCAATGGCTCTAATGCAAGTCGGAGACGAGGGGCTTCTGCAGCTGCAGGTGGATGATGACGTTGTTGGGCTATAACGGGATCTTGAGAGGCTGGTAGCGAACTAGGTAGGAAAATGAGACAATATTTACCGCATAGATGTGGGTGTCGTATCCTATAGAAAAAGTCGAATAGAGAAGAGGCTAACAAGTGGATGAATCAAATGAAGGATGGATACACGGCATGCAATTGGACAAGGTTGACCGACAACGCGGAAGAGAAGATTAGTGGAGTTTGAGGGGGAGGAAAGTATGACAAGTTTTGGTTACGATCACGTGACCTGGTAATAACGCGGGGTTGAAGATTCAGAAAAGGGTGGTAAAAGGAATGAGGGAAGGAGGAAACAAAATAAGAAGAATGAAAGGTTAAAAGAGTCTAGAAGCTTGGTGTACATACAGATACTGTACATATATGCAATGTACTCGGATAGCTTCATGTATTTTTGGAACATGACATCGATTGGAGGGGGGCAAAGGAAGGAAGGGGTCAGTTTCTTTCCCTGGTAAAAAAGGAAACCGTTACGATCTTGGGGTTTCATCATTAGCTTCGCAACAAAAGTACAAAAAGAAACTGTTGACAAGACTGGGACTCGAACCCAGGCGGATTTCTCCATCAGGAAACTTGCGTTAAGGAACGACCTTAACCTGACGCCATAACCAACTCGGCCATCTTGCCATCCGATAAGGATTTGTGTCTAATTTCACTAGAGGTCAGAATAGTAACATGTAAGGGATAGGGTTCATTTGAGACACAAAAGTTGTCTATATAAGCCAAATAGTTAGAATGTCTCACCAGCGGAGTAGCGAAAAGCATCTAGCCGACGTGGGTGGTTCACACCTCCCGCCTCCGCTTTTTGCCATATACCTTTTTCTATGCTCGTCAGTTCGATTACACCCCAGTGCGTAGCATGCCTTTTTTTTCCCCTGTGGCCATCCCTGGTGCCTAATGCGGTAGGGGCTGGCGAAGCAACGTGAGTGGACAATGATATATTACTGGTTGAGGATCGGGAGGCCTTTGCTAACGAGCCTTGCTTGGCAGCAGTTAAACCTGATGAGGCTAACACCACTGCCACTGCCGAGTTATCCACTCAGCCACTACAAATTGTGCGGCCAAGTGTCCCATGATGTGGTAGATTTTTGACCCCCGACCAGCTGCAGTATGATGTAAGTGACGTGCAGCCATATACACTACCGATGTTGTAATAAAGAAAGTACTTGCGCGTGTATGTACACACATACATACATAGATGTCATCGAATAAATGTTTAGCTTCGAGAGACGGAACAGACGGCCCAACAACAAGGCAACCAATAGTTTTGTACCACCACGATCGCCGTACCATCCGCCCGGAAAAAGTCAGGAATAAACGGAGAGTCATCAATTAACACCGGTGGCGATTTATCCTGTCTAATTTCCAGACGCTTGGGCTTGTTGTTTTGGGTGTCTTTGCACGTGGTTTTTTAAACTTTTCTACTTTTTGGTAAAGCATTGAACTTATCAATCAGTAACACTTCTTTCTTTTCTCTTGTTACTTCTGCCAATCAATTTATAGTGTCAGGTGCATTCATCAAGTCCTTCCTATTTTTCTTTATCCCGTTGAATTGCCTTCTGGATAGGGCGACAGCAAATTCTTTCCTTTTCTTTCTTTCTTTCTTTCTTTCTGTTCCTGGAGGCTCAATCAAATCCGCCCTGGTAGACAAAATCAGCCTAACTCTTGGTTCATACAAAATCCGGATTTAACTTATCGGACGGCTCAGCTTGACTAGGCTTTTCTTGTCCGCCAGCTTAAACCTGTTTTAGTCTGCACCTCGCATTTCCGTTATTGGCTGGCTCCGAGACCAAATATAATTTCAACCATTTCCCGTCTGTCTTTGACTTTTTTTCCTCATTGACTGTTATTGAATTTTCAACGCGTCCTTGATCATTAAAGTATCGCTGTTTCGCTTATACGCCATCTTCCCACCAATCACGTCATTTGAAGCTCTGGCTTGGCAGGAAGTCGTTCCATAGCACATCCGATAACCGATTCATTGACGTCTATATATCCGGTCTTCCCCTCTCAATCTTCTGATATCTATCCGACCTTTCTCAGCAAAACACACCATCATAACTCAATACATGGCTTCAGCTCTTACGGTACAGACTGCGGCTCAGTCCGCCATGGAGCTGCCGTTCCAGATGGCGGCGGACGGCGGAAACAATCACAGCTCCCACCCGGACTTCGTACATCTCGTCTTTCTTGTCATGTCGGCTGTTATGGAAGTCGTCTGTGTCAGTTTGCCGGGTTACATCATTGCCCGGATGGGGCACTTTGACGCTGAGCAGCAAAAGTTCTTGGCCAACCTCAACATGATGTTGTTTACACCATGCCTAAGTAAGTTTACCAGGCAATAAGACAGCCAAGGTATGCATCTGCTAACAAAAATAGTCTTCAACAAGCTCGCCTCTCAACTTAACGCCGAAAAGCTCGTCGACCTCAGTATTATCCCCGTCATTTTTGTCATCATGACTTTTGTATCCTGGTCGACTTCGCGCATAGTTGCCAAAGCGTTTGGTTTCAACCGCAGAGCCTCCAACTTTGTCACAGCCATGGGTGTTTTTGGCAACAGCAATTCGCTTCCAATTTCACTGGTTCTTTCACTTTCCCAGACGCTTAAAGGCCTGCACTGGGACCGGATTCCTGGTGACAACGATGATGAAGTGGGTGCCCGTGGTATTCTTTACCTTTTGATTTTCCAGCAGCTCGGACAATTGGTGCGGTGGAGTTGGGGTTACCACGTGCTGCTTGCGCCCAAAAGCAAGTATCCCGAGTATGCCGCTGAGTTTATCGAGGACGGTCGTGTCAGCGAGGCCACCACTGCCGTTCACTCGGAACGCCCATCTCCGGATACCTCAGATGACGAGGCCATGGATGCGCAGTTTGCCAGCTCTAGAGAGTCTGGCGATTCGCAGCGGCCCCTATTGGCCACCAACACTAGCGATGTTTTTGGCGCGTACACGCAGGCGGAAATGACCGAGAATGCGTCTCTGGCGGCGGCTAAGAAGCCTTTCCGCGCGGTTTATGCTACGCTCCCACCCCGGGGTAAGCGTGTTGTGTCTCGCTTTGGTCGCCTCATCGTTGGGTTCTTCCTTGGTGTTTGGGATTTCATGAACCCCCCTTTGTGGGCTATGTTGTTCGCTATCATTGTGGCGTCTATCCCAAGCCTCCAGAAGCTGTTCTTTGAGGAGGGTACTTTCTTGCAAAACTCTTTCTCATCGGCCGTCAAGTCTACTGGTGGCGTGGCTGTCCCTTTGATTTTGGTTATTCTCGGCGCTAACCTTGCGCGCAACACGCAAAATACGGTTAATGTCGACCCTGAAGAAGAGGAGTTTGGTGGCAAGCTGCTGATTGCCTGCTTGGTATCCCGTATGCTTCTGCCAACCGTTATCATGGCACCTATCCTTGCGCTCATTGCCAAGTTTGTGCCTGTATCTATTCTCGATGACCCAATCTTTGTGATTGTGTGCTTCCTTCTTACCGGTGCACCTAGTGCGCTTCAGCTGGCGCAAATCTGCCAGATCAACAATGTGTATGAGGGCGTGATGAGTAAGGTTTTGTTCCAAAGCTATGTTGTGTGGATTTTGCCAAGTACCTTGATACTTGTTATGTGCGCGCTCGAGGTAGTTGAGTGGGCTAGTATGTCGTGATTTCTTCCTTTTTTGCTTTCCTTTGTTCCTCATATAGAATGTTGGCTTCCCGTTGGTAGACGTACGTACGTGTCATTTCCCTTACTGGTATCTTATTGGTCTTGTATTTATATATTGTAATTCTCCACGCTTTTGATTATGTACGAATGATTACTTGCTTTCAGCCACAACATCAACGTCCCGAACAGTGCCCTTCCAATCACTCACTCTGACCTTTTGAATATCAACAACGACAACTCTGACCTCACCTCCGGCAACAAAACATTCCCGTCCACCATCCTCTTGCTTAACCTCGCCAAACGGTGAACGTCCGTTCGCTTCCGCCCCAGATTCTCCTTCAAAGGTGTTGTTCTCAAGGTGGCGCTCACGGTAGTACTTTTCCTCGTCACTTCCGGCTTCAAGAATACGGGCGTGGCCATTGATTGTAGCGGAGATAGAGGACATGGCGCTGGTGTTGAGGTTGTAGAGCATAGCGGCGAGGGATGACCGAGATTCAGGACCGGGAGAACCACCGGATGGACGGCGCGCAGTAGTCGGGGGACGGTGAGAGACCCCTTTTGGATGTTAGACGTTGATCATTTTGATGGAGTGGGAATATAACTTACAATCGTGCACTAGTAAGGAGACATTCGGGTTGGCGCGCAGATTCTCTGTCTTCAGAGATTCGGGGTTACTCGTCATGACAATNCTTCAAAGGTGTTGTTCTCAAGGTGGCGCTCACGGAAGTACTTTTCCTCGTCACTTCCGGCTTCAAGAATACGGGCGTGACCATTGATTGTAGCGGAGATAGAGGACATGGCGCTGGTGTTGAGGTTGTAGAGCATAGCGGCGAGGGATGAACGAGATTCAGGTCCGGGAGAACCACCGGATGGACGGCGCGCAGTAGTCGGGGGACGGTGAGAGACCCCTTTTGGATGTTAGGCGTTGATCATTTTGATGGAGTGGGAATATAACTTACAATCGTGCACTAGTAAGGAGACATTCGGGTTGGCGCGCAGATTCTCTGTCTTCAGAGATTCGGGGTTACTCGTCATGACAATCACCGGAGTCGCGGCATAAGGCGTAGAAGGGAGATATGTATAATTCATGAGAGAGACATGAGGCTGGTTATTGGTGCAGGTCGCGAGATGCAGGAAGCGAGCATTTTCTAGACATTGAACGACGTCGCGGGGCAGAGTTGAGGTCTGCGTTTGAAGATTCAAAGAAGGAGCGTGGGTTAACGGGATTGATGACATTTTGATAGGTTGTTGAGGGTAGTTGAAGTAGTGACTATTATGGTGACGATGATCGTGGATGGTTAAATATGTTCATAGATGTAGGGAGTAAATATTAGGTTAAAAACGCAGCAGCCTGAAAATGAAGATCCCCGCTCTAGCTTGTGGAAAATACGCTCGAGGTAGCGANTTTGGATGTTAGGCGTTGATCATTTTGATGGAGTGGGAATATAACTTACAATCGTGCACTAGTAAGGAGACATTCGGGTTGGCGCGCAGATTCTCTGTCTTCAGAGATTCGGGGTTACTCGTCATGACAATCACCGGAGTCGCGGCATAAGGCGTAGAAGGAAGATATGTATAATTCATGAGAGAGACATGAGGCTGGTTATTGGTGCAGGTCGCAAGATGCAGGAAGCGAGCATTTTCTAGACATTGAACGACGTCGCGGGGCAGAGTTGAGGTCTGCGTTTGGAGATTCAAAGAAGGAGCGTGGGTTAACGGGATTGATGACATTTTGATAGGTTGTTGAAGGTAATTGAAGTAGTGACTATGATGATGACGATGATCGTGGATGGTTAAATATGTTCAGAGGTGTAGGGAGTAAATATTAGGTTAAAAACGCAGCAGCCTGAAAATGAAGATCCCCGCTCTAGCTTGTGGAAAATACGCTCGAGGTAGCGATATACAAGGTGTGTGAAAACGGCAGAAAGAACTCGCGCAATTGCATTCTACTCTTGTCACCAGAGCTCCCTTCTTTTCTCGGGCCAAAATTGGCTGGGCAATATAGCTTGAAAGGACGCGGCGTACTTTCCACGGATTCTCGGTCATATCTATGGATGACGTAGCTACGGGAGGGGCGGAAGGAAGTTCTGGACCTGAGCTGCCGTTGAAAATAGGCTCGTGCTTCTGGGTGAACATGTATGTATGTAGAGAAAGTGGGGTGGGGTGAGTTGTCACACATGGTATGTATGTATGTACAATACATATGAGCGTAACCTTTTCCGGCGTATGTCATTTACACGGTATTTAGAAACACAAGAAAATGGAGAGGTCGAGATTTGGAGAAGACTCAGGTGCGGCTTATGAAACGGGTAGCTGCGGTTGATATCACGGGTGGTGCCGAGTGTGGTCAGGAGGTTATTACTCCAAATGCAAATGCATGTAGGTAGTTGGAGAGACGGAAGTTGCAGATGAAAGACATGGGAAACGGAAAGAATGAAAAAGCTGTGATACTCCGTTGTGATTGTAGATTTTGGTTGCACTTAGTTATCTAGATTTTATTCTGTTAACAACCATCATGCGCGCTATTAAACCCTCAGCCCGAGTACTTCCCCGTTATATGTCGACAGCAGCAACTGCTACGCCATCTTCAACGACCTTGAATCCTATTACATCTTTGTTGATCGCAAACAGAGGTGAAATTGCTGTCCGAATCCACCGTACCGCTTCCCGTCTGGGTATCCGTACAACGACAGTCTACACACCGCCCGATAGTGCCTCTCAACATGCCGCTCTAGGTCTCCCGTCTGTAGCGTTGACTTCAGCCTCTGGATATCTAGATGCCGATNCGCGCTATTAAACCCTCAGCCCGAGTACTTCCCCGTTATATGTCGACAGCAGCAACTGCTACGCCATCTTCGACGACCTTGAATCCCATTACATCTTTGTTGATTGCAAATAGAGGTGAAATTGCCGTCCGAATCCACCGTACCGCTTCCCGTCTAGGTATCCGTACAACGACAGTCTACACACCGCCCGATAGTGCCTCTCAACATGCCGCTCTAGGTCTTCCGTCTGTAGCGTTGACTTCAGCCTCTGGATATCTAGATGGCGATGCATTGATTTCGGTAGCAAGAACCCATGGAATTCAAGCTTTACACCCTGGTTATGGCTTTTTATCCGAGAATGCTGGGTTCGCTGAGAAATGCGCACAGGCGGGAATCGTCTTCATTGGACCACCGGCACAAGCTATCACGGATATGGGTGATAAAGCACGGAGTAAAGCTATCATGGAAGCCGCGGGGGTTCCATGTGTTCCGGGGTACCACGGAAGTGAACAAGCTCCTGAGGATCTGGCAAGACATGCTGATAATGTCGGGTATCCAATTTTACTGAAGAGCGTTAAAGGTGGTGGTGGAAAAGGAATGAGAATTGTCAGGACTAAAGAAGAGTTCTTGGAGCAGTTGTCGAGCGCAAGAGCGGAAGCCCGGGCTAGTTTTGGGGAAGGTGGTGAAGTCATGCTCGTTGAGAGATACATCACTAGACCAAGACATGTGGAGGTTCAGGTATTTGCAGACAAGTTTGGGAATTGTGTTGCACTAGGTGAGAGAGACTGTAGTGTCCAAAGACGTCATCAAAAGATCCTTGAGGAATCACCGGCCCCTGATCTAAGTGACCTTCTCAGACAAGATCTGTGGCAAAAGGCTCGAACAGCAGCTTCGGCGGTGGGCTATGTTGGAGCAGGAACAGTAGAGTTCATCCTTGACAAGGACTCTGGCGAATTCTTCTTCATGGAAATGAACACAAGACTTCAGGTTGAACATCCTGTTAGTGAAATGGTTACGGGGACTGATTTGGTGGAATGGCAGGTGAGAATTGCTGGAGGGGAGAAGTTGCCTTTGACACAGGGTGAAATCGAAGAGAGAATTTCTCAACGTGGTGCGGCTATTGAAGCACGTATCTATGCTGAAAAGCCTGAAGAGTCGTTTATGCCGGATTCTGGAAAGTTGGTCTTCTTACGGACGCCCGAGGTTAGCGAAGACATTCGGATTGATGCGGGGTTTGTTGAAGGGGATATTGTCAGTACAGCGTATGATGGGATGATTGCAAAGTTGATTGTACGGGGAGAAGACAGAACTATTGCCATTCGGAAGATGGCTAGGGCTTTGGAGGAGTTTAAGGTTGTAGGATTGGGGACTAATGTGGAGTTTTTGAAGAGACTTTGTGCTCAGAAAGAGTTCATTGATGGTGATGTTGAGACTGGGTTCATTGAGAAGTATGGGGAAAGTTTGTTCAAGGCAGATTCAGTACCGAATGAAGTCTTTGGACAGGCGGCTTTGGCATTATGGTTGGAACAAGCTAAGCTGGATAGACCTCATGGGGTGGGTTTCGGCTTCGGTCAACCGAGTATCGGGACAAGAGTGTTTCCTTTGAAAGTAAAGGATGTCAGAGAGGAGAATGCCGTGGAGGTTACGGTTACATTGGAACAAAAAGGTCAGAATGATTTCAAAGTGACAATTAGTCGGGATGGAGAGAACGTTATCTATGAAAAGGTTACATCGAGTTTGGCTCCGAACACGACATCTGGTGAGCTTACGACTTTGTTCCCACATCAACGAAACACGAGCACCGTACATGTTGATAAGGAAAGTGTCTCTACAACGGTGACTTTATTCCATCAGGGAATTCGATATACATTGACTCTTCAGCCTCCCAAGTGGGTTACTTCGGCGTTGGGGGTCACTGAAACGGCGGGGTCAGTTGTCACACCCATGCCGTGTAAGGTTCTCAAGGTTGAAGTTTCAGAAGGAGCTTCAGTCACAAAGGGACAGAGACTTGTGGTTGTTGAAAGTATGAAGATGGAAATGGTTATTCGTGCACCTAAAGATGGAATTGTTAAACGAGTTTGTGTTGAAGAAGGAGGTATTTGTGGAGGCGGCGTTGTACTTGTTGAGTTTGAGGATGAGTAAGTAAGTAATTTATTTCATGGTTCTGTAAGCCCTTTTGTTCTTCTCCTACTTTTGATATGTCTACTCCAGTCCATCCAATCTGTCAGTATCAATATCGAGCCCGCTGAATCCGTCTTCTACCGTCCACATCTGACCTTCCTTAACGGGGTCTCTGGCATCTTGTAAGGCATCACAAGCTCTACCAACAACCAATAAGCCCGGTGGTCTACTTCCTTCGGCTTCAATAGCTCTTTCGACCCATTCAAGAGTTGTTCTCATGACCCGTTGATCGGGGCAAGTAGCTCTCTCAATCACTGCACACGGGGTATCCTTGGGGAATAACTTCCTTCTCAAGTCGCCAGACTCAATCTCGGATGGTAAGTGGGTGGTAAGTTCACCAACCAACCCACTAATTCTATGCAAAGCCATCAGGAACACCGTTGTTCTAGTCTTGACGAAATCAGGTGGTGTAGGTGCAGCTCCCTTCTTTCCGGTACCGGTGCAAATCAACACTTGATCAGCCACATCTCTCTGTGTTGCTGGGATTCCAGCAAAGGTCGCGGCTGACAAAGCGGAGGTGATACCGGGAATCACAATAACGGCATCTCTAGCAACACCCTTCTCTTCAAAGAACAAAACTTCCTCGCCGCCACGTCCGTAGATATAAGGATCTCCCTGCTTCAAGCGAAGAACCACCTTACCAGCTTGGTACGCGGTAATCGCCATATCATGAAGTTCTTGTTGCGCGGCATCAGCGTTACCGGGGAACTTCCGAGCAATGGTTACGGGAGTCCGTCTAGGGATGAGAGCCAGGACACCCGCGGGAACAAGCTTATCGGCAAGAATTATATCGGCGCTTTGGATGGCGTGAAGCGTGGCCCGGGTTAGAAGTGATGGGTGGCCGGGACCAGAACCGGCGAGAATGATTTTGGGGGTTTTGGTGGGCGCCAAGAGAGAAGACACTGGTGGTGGAGAGGCAGAAGTAGATTCTGGTGACGGAGAAGTTGCTGTTGGCTGTGGTTGGTCTGAAGCGTTGAGGACGGTTTGAATTTCGGCTTCAGTGGCAGTGGCTAGTCTGGATAAAGGCCAATATTCAACCACCTGACTNAGCCATCTTAATCTTCTCCCTCTACCAGCTTCATCACTTCCTTCCTTTACAAGCGCATTAAACTTGCATCCGACTCCCGTACTTTCCTCTCCATCGGCAACATCGCCGTTGACGTCTGGTTCCTCCTGGATCAACCTTCTACGAATAGCTCCAATGCGGGTGATTGCGTCTCCGAGGTTTGCTGGCAGAGCAGCGGCGATGTCTCGGCGGATTCTAGAAGCAAGTTTACAGCCGGAGCCGTTGGTGGTGACTCCGATTTGAAGGGGTCCGGAGGTGTGGACGGAGAGAAGAGTGATGGTTGATGATACGGGGTTGTCGATAATGTTGAGTGGGATTCTGAGACGGTGAGCTTTGGGGACGAGGGTTGAAGCTGTATATGTGTTAGTGAGGTTCGGGAACATAGAACGTAGTCACATACTGTCGAGGGTCTTGGAAGTTACAAAGACAGCATCAACGATGTGATCGACTTCTTCACGACCAAGTGTAGTAATCAACTCATCACGGAAATCTTCTTGTATCCATTGAATCTTCCCGGAGTCAACAAGAGTCTGTAAAGTATAATGTAAAGGCTCCTGGCCAGTCTTTCCCACCAAAATAACCTGTGCGCCAGCTGCTAAAGAAGAAGTAGCTCTAGACGCCGCTATAGGTGTTGGTGGGGTGACCAAATGGACATGTCCCGAGCAATGAAGAGCCGTTAACAAAGACATTTTGGATATCTGAAACTATTCACATTCATAAGAAAGAAAGCTGTAGACTAGTCATATCCTCTATATATTCATATCCCCCCACCCTGTCTCTCCACTACCCACCAATCGACTTACAAACCTCAAAATCACGCCTTTGAAAAATTACATTAGTCCAAAAAAGACGTCATCGCAAAGGATTCACCTTCTTGACCAATCATAGTTTCCGGATTGAGAGGGTTTCAGGGTTGATTGTTTTCTTTTTCCACGCACGCCATCGAACACGGAAACGAATTCGGTGGGTTATGACCCTATGATATTTCAATTAGACCCCTGTCTATGAACTGACGTTAGGGTTGGCTATTGGCGTGGTTATTGAGTTCTCCTGATCTGCAGCCTTGCGAGGCTGAAAATGTATAAGAAGGTTATCTGGACGAGTGGTATTCATAAAGTCTGAGTTCTTAAAGAACCTTTAGAACTTATCTCTTGACTTTTCTTATACATTTATTCATAATGACTAATTCCGCTCCCGCTGGTGGCCGTTCACGGTCCCCCAAAAATCGCAGTCGCAGTCGCAGTCACAGTCGCAGTCCAAGTCGCAGTCCAAGTCGAAGCCGTTCACCTAGTCGATCACGTCGTCGGTACTCCCGGAGTCGCTCTGATTCTCGTTCCCTTTCACGTTCAAGATCTCGATCAAGGTCCTACTCTGGCTCTCGCTCCCGTAGCCGTTCTCGCTCCTATTCCAGAAGTATCTCACCAAGACGCCGAAGGAGCACTAAAATTGTGGTTGAACGACTCACCAGCAACGTCAAAGAAGGACATCTCCGAGAGATTTTTGGCCGTTTTGGGAGGATCGACGAGTTGGATGTGCCGAAGAACCCGAGTAGGTTTTTTATTCTCCGTGTACTTTTATGAATGGTAATACTAACATGCTTCTAGAAGGACAAAGCAAAGGGTCTGCGTATATTACGTATTTTGAGGTGGAAGATGCCGAGGATGCAATCACTCATATGCACGAGGCCCAAGTTGNTCGACGAGTTGGATGTGCCGAAGAACCCGAGTAGGCTTTTTTATTCTCCATGTACTTTTATGAATGGTAATACTAACATGCTTCTAGAAGGACAAAGCAAAGGGTCTGCGTATATTACGTATTTTGAGGTGGAAGATGCCGAGGATGCAATCACTCATATGCACGAGGCCCAAGTTGATGGAGCCACCATCCACGTCAGTATCGTACTGGGAAGGTCTGCTATGACGAAGATGCCACCTTCTGCTAGGGATGTAAGAGGCAAGAAAGATGGTAATGCACGTGGGGGTAGAGGTTCTAATGGACGCAAGAGGGGAACAGCGGATCGCTATCGTCCAAGGTCAAGAAGCTTGTCCCGATCAAGGTCACGATCTGCTTCTATGGAAAGGGAGAAGGAACGATCGAGGTCTAGATCACCGGCAAGAGGGAAAGAGGACAAACGGAGGAGAAGTCGGGAACGGAGTGTTCTTTCTAGATAACTCGTACATACATGTGTATGTAAGTATGTATGGACATAGACGCATACGTACATATCTATCTCAGGATTCCCTATACCGTCACATCGGATTCTCGGTTGACAAATAAGATTGCCACGGATGACCACCCACGAGGAGGTAACTTTCGATAAGAATGTCGATCCACACTGAACAAAGACTCAAGATAGCCAACACTGTTTTTGGACAAACACTAGAAGGGTTAGGGTCCAATACAACAATGCATTGAATTCCCATATTTGGCTGTTTACATGGATACTTGATAGCTGAACCAACGCACTGCACCTTAACAGGGAGAGCCTAAACACGCCTGGATTTAGAGGATTTCCGGTGAGTGCAGAAGAGGACGAGGAGGTCTGAGCTTCATAGTTGGGTTTGCCGGTCACTTTTTTGGGGGCTCTCTTTTTAGCTGTCCAGGCCTTGAAGACCGATACGACGGGCCTGCCAACAGAGCAGAGCCTCAGCTACCGGGCGCCGGGCGCGGTTGATTTACAGAGGAGAGTGAGAAAACAAGACATAGGATTTCGGGGGCGGGGNGAGCTTCATAGTTGGGTTTGCCGGTCACTTTTTTGTGGCTCTTTTTAACTGTCCAGGCCTTGAAGACCGATACGACGGGCCTGCCAACAGAGCAGAGCCTCAGCTACCGGGCGCCGGGCGCGGTTGATTTACAGAGGAGAGTGAGAAAACAAGACATAGGATTTCGGGGGCGGGGCGATTTTGGCGGCGATTTATCGATTTTTGTGGGTTTTTTCTTGTCCTTTTTCCTAGGCCGTTTTAGGAACAAGAAGAAGGAAAAAGAGGAATCGAAAGGGATACGAAGCTTATAACTAGAAGAAGCTTCTTGTCTTTGTTTGATTTCTAGTTGTTTTCTAGTTGCGTGCTTGTGGCCGGGAGAACACGATCCTACGTATTACATCAACGGTCAATAGTGGCGTCAAACGAGGTGCATAGTAAACGAAGAAGAGAAAAGAAGATACGAAACGGCTGATTTTTACCTGGCTATAGACTTGGCTGGGCTTGCATATTGAACTGCACCAGCTGAAGCTAAAATCGCGCTACAGATTTCCTTTTCTTACATGATCTTTTCTTTTCTTTCTTCGTCTTTGCAGATCCGTTCTAGCCTGGTCGAAGGCCTCAGCTGGTTTCTTAGGCTGACTTGGGTTTCGGTTCTTACGTCGTGGGATTGTTTATCATGTTGGCTATTTGACAAGTTAGTTATCGTTGTCACAAGCCAAAGAAATAGTCCAGAGACAAAAGCCACGGTCACCATACAAAACAGGGATATCATACTAAACCCTCTTTTGTCTAGATACACACCCCACGCCCGTAATTCATTTCCTCTTCCGGCTACTGTTCTCGCTTACACCAATCCATCGCAACGGGGCATATCTTGGGCTAACGGACGGCTGCCACAGCACACAAGCCCTTCTAAGGGCGCTCCGGTTTCCACATAGAACCAGTTTAGGCGGGCGGCTAGAACCTGATGTAGTGGAGATTTGTCGATCTGCTTTAGCGTCTTGTCTTCCAGGCTGGGCTGAACTCAAGGGAGAAGGAGGAGACGACCACCACCAAAGAAAGGATCTATATAAGAGCACTACATACTGCCATTCTCTCTTTTTTTTTCACAGCCGCTTCTTTGTTCCTGACCTATCATCTCCTTCCGTCATCGTCTAAGTCTCCGGACGTATCTTATTGGAGCATACATCTTCACTTACATATTTCACACAATGGACTTTGAAAAATCCGCGGCGGCCGCGCGCCCCCCCGCCGTCTCCGGCACTTCGACCCCCCACGACCCCTTTGTCGACCAATCGGCCCCGCCCTCCGTCACCTCACACAGTGGAGTATTCGCCTCGCCATCGGCTTCACGGCCGGGCTCTTCATTTGGCGCGGGATCTTCGTCCGGTATGGGTGGTGATGGCCCTCGCTATTTCCACTCCAGACGAGTTGAAAAGGGAAGTGTTGAGAAGCCTTGGTTAGGCCGTAAGGATAGCAAGGAGAAATGGGTTACTATTTTGCCGATTCTGGGTATCTTGGCGGGTTTGGCTTTGTCGGGTTTCTTGGTGTATGATGGAATTTCGAGCGTTGTGAAGCACAAGTACTGCGAGGTTTTGATGGACGACTTCTCGCAGGGTCTTCGGAGTGATGTATGGAATACCGAGGTGCAGCTCGGTGGTTTCGGGTAGGTGACTCCATCTGAAATCTCACATAACACAAGAGGAAGACATGTTTGACTAACACACTGTAACTGTAACAGAAACGGAGAGTTTGAAATGACCACCACCTCGACCAACAACCTTTACGTCCAAGACTCGCACTTGTTCCTTAAGGCTACTCTCCAGAATGAGACTCTTATGGAGACTTACAATGTCCTTGATCTTGGAGACTCTTGCACTGGTAACGGCACTGACAACTGTATTGCCGTTACTAACACTACTTCGGGTAACTCTTCCACCGTCCCTCCTGCCATCTCTGCTCGTATCAACACCAAGGGCAAGTTCCAGATCAAGTATGGTCGTGTCGAAGTCACTGCTAAGCTTCCCAAGGGTGATTGGCTTTGGCCCGCCATTTGGATGATGCCCGCTGATTCCGTGTACGGTGATTGGCCCGCTTCCGGTGAAATCGATATTATGGAGTCCCGTGGTAACAACTACACCTACTCTATGGGTGGTAACAACGTCATGACGTCTACTCTTCACTGGGGTCCTGACTCTGACAATGACGGTTGGTGGCGTACCACTAAGCGTCGTTCGGCTCTTCACACTACTTATGCTGATGGCTTCAACACTTTTGGCGTTGAATGGTCGCAAAAGTACATCTTCACCTACGTCAACTCTCGTCTCATGCAAGTCTTTTACACATCCTTCAACAAGGGCTTCTGGGACCGTGGTAGCTTCCCTACGTACAACAGTGACGGTGAGCGTCTTGATGACCCTTGGAGTGAGACTGGTCGTAAGCAGACGCCCTTTGACCAGGACTTTTACCTGATTCTTAACTTGGCCGTTGGTGCTCAGAACGGCTGGTTTGAGGACTCCACTACTAAGCCGTGGCAGGATGATTCGGAGAATGCGGCCAAGGATTTCTGGTCTAAGCGGAACGAATGGTATCCCACTTGGACGCAGCCTCAAATGGAGGTTTCCAAGGTTGCCATGTGGCAACAGTGTGATGGTAATGAGGAGTTGTAATATGGGACTAGTGGGTTAGACGGTCTGTGTTTTTTTCTTTGTANACTAAGCCGTGGCAGGATGATTCGGAGAATGCGGCTAAGGATTTCTGGTCTAAGCGGAACGAGTGGTATCCCACTTGGACGCAGCCTCAAATGGAGGTTTCCAAGGTTGCCATGTGGCAACAGTGTGATGGTAATGAGGAGTTGTAATATGGGACTAGTGGGTTAGACGGTCTGTGTTTTTTTTCTTTGTATGTATATAATGTAAAAGATGAGGTAATACCAGAGATTAATGTTTTATAATGTTGCGTCACGGGGTTTGATATTAGGTTTTAAACCAAGGTTACACTGAGTGGATATGTTTTCGGTGACGTCGAAATAGGGTTTAAGAGGGTTAAAAGTTTATGATAATAGAGTCGCCACAGGAAGCTTAAAAGGATGTTCTTGCAGATGGTGGGTGTGATTTCAGGAATGCGTTAAAGTTGAAGAGTGTAACGTTTGCGTTGAGTCTGACATAGAACACGACAATATATGCGGGCGAACAGAACTTTTGTTATTCCTTGGTTTGAAGTCTCGTATTTAGTGGGGAGAGAATCTATTTTGATGACGATATTGCCGTGTAGTGGCTCGGGCCATAGGATCGACGGCTTGTATGTGCATATACACAGATATGTAGCGGGTCTTTAGAAACACAGACATTGGAAAATCATCACCAGATTGCCGCCCGGCCGTCTGTCCGTCCGTCTGTCGCAACAAACATGTGGCACGGTGGTCGGGCCTTTCCTGCCATGCCATGTTCTCTCGATACAACGCATTTGTATGTATGTACATATATATGCACATGCAATATGGAAAGTTGCCCGGCTTCCCTAGTAAGGGATCGTCGATTACAACCATCACCCAAGCCTTATCTGGCCGGTTCGAAAAATGATACCCTAATTCGACGGTCAGCTCTGGCCATGGTCATGATTTTGTATTCTCGCCTTGTCGTCACCGCTGTTGGTCTATCGTGGCTACCCCGCCCGATTTCATCATTTTAGAGGCCTAATGGGTAGGCTGGACTGGTCTGATTTTTGCACTGCATGTGTAATTTTGCCTTTAGCCTGCTTTGTATACATAAGAATCTAGTATATGCGGCCCCTTTTCTTTCTTTGGGCTCGGGGTGGCGAATATTCTCCCGTGACAAGTTCTTTGTTGGCAATCGTCCGTCTAATGTCTTGAAGAAAACTGCTTTTGGGCACATTATGAAGAAACAAAGACTGAATGTGTTTGTTAGTTAGCTTATTTGACAATCGGAGACGACGATCAAATCGGCGATTTCCGTTTCTTTTTCAAGTCTCCATCAAAAGGGAAGCAATGATTCGAAGCGAATTCTCCTTGTTTCTGCCGTTTTTTTTCTCTTACCAAACAAAATATCGTAGGCTCCTTATGATCCATTCGGCTAGCCCTGCTTATATTCCACCTTCATTCAGTGCTTTATGCTAGCCTCCCACTTATTCTAGGCCAATAGCTCGATGAGCCTACAGGAGCTACATCATTGTCCGCCATGCTAAAAGCTCGGTTAGTAAGAAGCTAGAATCCATGGAGATCTTCGCTATGACGTGAAAAAAAAACTATAGGTAGTTTTTTTTGTTAGATCAGGAGAGTTGTGGAGATGCACTGGAGTTTGTTATGTGACGGTACAGTGTTTTTTTGACGAGACAAGTCACGATGTTCCTGGAAATTAAAAGCCAGTCACTTGTTCTCATCACATTTCTTATAGCGCGCAAAAGGGAGATTCCATTTGACTTTAGAGGAAAGAGTCTCTAGCTTGTCTCGATATCTCCCCTTACTGTATGTGTAAGTTAACCCTGTCATTCAAAGTCAGCTGAAAGAAAACACGGACCTCATACTGTCATAGTGAAAAACTGCTGCCCCTTCTCTAGCATAGTCTCTGTCGCTGGAGTATCCGATTCTTTTCATCCTCATCACCGGTTATTTTCCGTCTTTCATCGTAAGTTAGCCTTCAAGTCAGAAACAAAATATGGTCTGGCCAGATCCATCGTTAAGTCTTAAAGGAAAAAAAACTACCCGAAAACGCAGATCACACATGGGATGAAGTTCAAATCCCTTCACTTTTGAGTATAGCAAACAACCTAAAACTTCTTTAAGCACATTAGGGTTATGCTTCTTTGACGGGATATGACCCAAATAGGGAAGCCTGTGACGTCCATAAAGATGGGTTGGGTACTGACGGATTAACCGGGAATTGGCGTGTGACAGAAGGCGTTTCTGGGGTTGTTTTGTTCTGCTTTCTTGTGTGGCTGTCTGTATCTGTAGCTGTATGAGTATGTATATGTTTTGGCTCTTTGTATACTGAAGTACAGATATGTACAAATGTACGGTCACAGGCACAAAGTCATGTCTGTAACTCCTTCCCTTAAAAGTCCCGTAAACCATGTCATGTTGCATCACCATCTAGAAGCCAGTATTTACGTATGTCCTTGTCAACAAAGTGGAACTTATAAGCCCTTACCTCATTCAGCTCTCACATCACGATGACTATCATGCACTAAATTTTCTTTCTATTCATCGTATCGTCAGGAAATAGAACATTTGGTTGCACTCAAAACCTAATCAAGGGGTGTGTCTCTATCATTTAACATAATAACATCGGAATCCTTGCATTTCCTATTCAGGCTTCTCTTGCCTGTCACTGTTACGCTTAAGTNCACCATCTAGAAGCCAGTATTTACGTATGTCCTTGTCAACCAAGTGGAACTTATAAGCCCTTACCTCATTCAGCTCTCACATCACGATGACTATCATGCACTAATTTTTCTTTCTATTCATCGTATTGTCAGGAAATAGAACATTTGGTTGCACTCAAAACCTAATCAAGGGGTGTGTCTCTATCATTTAACATAATAACATCGGAATCCTTGCATTTCCTATTCAGGCTTCTCTTGCCTGTCACTGTTACGCTTAAGTTGGCTGACATGGCAGGTTGTAATCGCCCACCTCCTCGTAATCACTCTAACCGATAGACTGACTCTCGTATAGGAGAACTCTAGACCTCCGCTGTCTGTGGGTCGATATAAACGGGAAGTAATAAGTCTCTTCATAAGGCTCTTTATAGGCCCGCCTGTATAACTCTAAACATAGTGTAAGAACCAAATCGTCTCTTGATACTGATCGTACTTGCTCTCTTAGAATCGCCACCAATAATGCAAATAGATTCTCCACATCCGTAGTCCCCGTATCGGAGCTAATTCTTCCATTCCTTACTCCGTCCGTCAAAGACTATGTCGTCCCTTCCTTTTCTCTGTTCCATAAACTGACTCTGTTATGTTATATTCCCTTTGACTAAAATCTGCATTGCGTTGACCGGGCGTGGCGTGTGTATTGTCTTCTCATATGTAGCTTTTTTACACACCCCTCCACTTGATGTCCACGACTTACCTGATAGTCCCACGTTAGGCCCGTCTGTTCACCAATTAACCGATTTATCTTCTTTTTGTCGTTTCGCAGCTAGTGCTTCCGGCTTAGGCCTCTTATCCTGAACGCCCGAGAGAGAAAGCTTCTGCCACTTGCTTTTAATCCATACCTATCCCCGGCTTTCTAGTCCATTGCTCAAGAGCCTCTTGCTCGATCGTCTCGTCTCTGCCTCTTACATTCTTAGGCCCGGGTCTATTCTCTACCAACACCAAGACAAGTCTTTTCAAACCAACCCAGTCGCCAAAATGGGTCTCGGTAGCTACTTCAAGGCCAAAAAGCCACAGGAGTCCGAAAAGGCCGCTGCTGCCGTCGTCTCCGCCCCCACAGATGCAGTTTCTCCTCCAGAGATTGCTATGCCAATTCCAGCAGTGACTTACCCATCGGGCAACCCTTCACCTTCTGCTTCTCGCCCAGCCACAGCTCAGACGCCACGGAGTACGGCGTCGCGACCACAGAGTCTCCGTTCCTTTGCCTCGGGTCCCGTCATTGATGAGATTAAGCATGAGGTTATGGTTAACTATCTGTACCAACAACAATGTTCAAACTTGTGGGTATCAGATGGTTCCGGTGAGGTAGAAGGTGCCATGTTGAGAAAGGTTCGTGGTCACTACATGTCGTGTCCCGCTCCTCTTGTCAACTCGCCTTTTGGTCAAGCCATTTCTGTCATGAACGTCCAGGTAAGTAGTACCCTTCGTCGCTCATTTCCTTAATAGGCCTCTTATAACTAACATACATTATAGTGTGCCATGACTGTCAACTCTCGAGTCATTCGCTCATTCCTCCAATTTTCTCAAGATGCCGTCGACGTTCCTCTTATGAACGGTCTCCGTGTACAAATCCTTCCAACAATCCATGATCTCGTTCGCGCGCGCAAGAACCAATTCGCCGCCTTCATTGCCGCCGAGAATCTCCTTGTAGTCTGGGATGATGATGCTCTTCATCTTATCACTCGTGCCAAGGCCATCGAGAACGAGCTTATGCAGCTTGTTTGGCGCACATCTAGCCTTGATCCCGAGGTTGGCGAAAAGGGTCTCGGAACACCTGCTGAGTGTGAGATTGACGAGGAAAGTGGTGAGGTTAAACCTGAAGCTCGTCCTGTTCATCTTCAAAACGCCTGGTTGGTCTCCATTACTCTATTCATCGTCGTCACATCTCTCGGTGCTGCTTGGCGCCAACTTGCCTCAGAGATCGCCGTNAAATATCAAAGACTTGGGTTCCTTGCTCTTGCCCCCATTCAAGTCTTCTTCACTCTATTCTTCGGTCAAGTCATTGTTGGTTGCTTGGCTCAAATCTTCGGTCCTATCCGTCAACTTTCCATCAACTCCAAATTCTTCTCCGCTCGTCCTCCGGCTCGTCTTCGCACTACTGCCCTTCCCCATGTTACCGTCCAATGCCCTGTGTATAAGGAAGGTCTCAACGGTGTCATTGCCCCTACTGTCAAGTCTATCAAGGGTGCCATGAGCACTTATGAGTTACAAGGTGGCTCTGCCAACATGTTCATCAACGATGATGGTCTCCAGCTTCTCAGCGAAGAGGAACGCCAAGCCCGTATTGACTTCTACGCTGACCACAGTATTGGTTGGGTTGCTCGTCCTCGTCACGGTGAAGATGGTTTCCTCCGTCGCGGAAAGTTCAAGAAGGCTTCTAACATGAACTTCGCCCTTATGATTTCCTGCAAGGTTGAGGATAAGCTTGCTCTGGTTGAAAGACATCCCAACTGGTGTCAGAATGACGAAGCTCTTGCATATGAACAGGCTCTTCGTGAAGTCCTTCAAGAAAATGGTCGTGCCTGGGCTGATGGTAACATTCGCATGGGTGATTACATCCTGATCAGTAAGTCTTTTGTCCCTTAAACTCTCCTTCATTCCTATACTAACAAAATCTTTAGTCGACTCTGATACTCGTGTCCCAGCCGACTGCCTTCTTGACGCTGTCTCCGAAATGGAACAATCCCCCGACGTCGGTATCATGCAATTCTCCTCCGGTGTTATGAACGTCACCAACACCTACTTNGAAAACGGCATCACATTCTTCACCAACCTAATCTACACCGCCATCAAATACACAGTCTCCAATGGTGACGTTGCCCCCTTCGTCGGCCACAATGCCATTCTCCGCTGGTCCGCTATCCAACAGGTCTCATACGAGGATGAAGATGGCTACGAGAAGTTCTGGTCCGAGTCGCACGTGTCTGAGGATTTCGATATGTCTCTCCGTTTGCAATGCGCCGGCTACATTATCCGACTTGCTGCCTGGGCTGGCGATGGTTTCAAAGAGGGTGTCTCATTGACCGTGTACGACGAGCTTGCCCGTTGGGAGAAATACGCTTATGGCTGTAACGAGCTTCTCTTCCACCCTATTCGCACCTGGCTTTGGCGTGGACCTTTCACCCCCCTCTTCCGCAAGTTCTTATTCAGTAACATCCGTTTCACATCCAAGATTACTGTTGTATCGTACATCGGTACATACTACGCTATCGGTGCCGCGTGGATTTTAACCTCGGTTAACTACTTTGTCATGGGCTGGTTCAACGGTTACCTCGACAAGTACTACCTTGACTCGTGGAAGGTGTGGTTTTCCATCGTCATTGTCTTCAACGGCCTTGGCAATATTTCACTAGCCATCATGCGTTACCGTATCGGCGAGCGCTCTCTCCTTGGCTCTCTCTTCGAGAACTTTAAGTGGACCATCATGCTTGCAATTTTCCTCGGCGGTCTCTCCCTTCACGTATCACAAGCTCTTCTCGCGCACATGTTTGAAATCGATATGACATGGGGTGCCACATCCAAGGAAGCCGAGTTCTCCAACTTCTTCATCGAGGTACCCAAGGTCCTCAAGAAGTTCAAATTCAGCATCTTCTTCTCTCTCGTCTTCATTGTCGGCATGATCATCATGGCCAGAGCCCCCTTCATTCCCTATGGTTGGGAAATTACTGACTTCGTTGCCATTCTTCCCATGGCGACCGTCTCAGCATC